>CALYDE020000723.1:0-60982 GCA_944472155.2 Trichobilharzia szidati | reverse complement strand
CCTGAAATTAGAACAAGGGTATCACTAGAGGGCATAATGCTAGCAGTGCAGCCATGCCTGAACTTCACATTATTTAAATTCCAAGGGAAAATATACAAACAAACTGAGCGAGATGTCATGGGGTCACCAATATCTCCAACTGTGGCAGATATATTCATAGATAGGTGGGAATAATTAGTGATTGAGACGTTCAGCTTCACGCTAGAAGTTTGGTGGAGGTATAAAGATAAAAATTTCACCGTATTCAGAACACAGGACACGGATAGATTTTCCGAACACATAAACTCAAAGTTGTAGGCAATTCAGTTCACTTGTGAATTTGAAAGTCAGGAAGGGGAGCTTTCAAAACTAGATTGTAAGGTAAAGAGGAAAGAAGATGATGGGGTAAACATCAGTGTTTACAGGAAACTCACACACTCAAACAGATATTTAGACTTCCGGTCGTCCCATCCTATGTCAGTAAAAATAGGATTGGTGAAAAGTTTAAATGACAGAGCACAAAAACTATGCTGTACCAAGGAAAATCTAAGACAAGAAGTGAGGCATATAAGAGAAGATTTGAAACTTAACAATTATCCTGATAAATTAGTCAGAAAGTATGTGGGGAAATGTAAAAATTAAATAAATAATGATAGCAGTAATAGTGATAATAATAACAATAATAACAGTAATATTAATGACGGCATGCATGTCAAACATGTACAGGATAATGACAACACCAACAATAAGGAATATAAATCATCAGTAGTGCTTCCATACAAAGAAGGAACATCGGAAACATCACGGAGAATTCTTAACAATGTAGGCAGTAATAAAAGTGGCTGGTATTCAGACCGACAAACTCAATTAGAAGTAAAATTTGTCGGTGAAAGGATCTTGTGGAGCAAATTAAACAAAACAATTCACATTATCTAACACTATGCTGGAATGATTGTCAGGTCAAATGCATAGGTCAAATTAGTACAACGGGGTCAATCATAAAAACCTGGCAAAATCTAGTTTAGTTTGCTCCAATAGGATAAGAAATCTGGAGAATAGTTGAGCGATACCACTCACTACATGCAATTACATACAATCATAAAACAGGATGGGACCCGATAAGATTACAGATTTGAAATCTACTGTAACAGGGTGGAGGGAGAAATTGATAGCGGAAGCTTTATTCACCCAGTCAACTGCAAACACGTGCGATAGGAATGATTCAACATCTGTCCACCAAGACATCTGGAAGATTCTACTACTCCTACGACGACGAATAGGAAAGAATGAATAAAACCATAAAACTCAAGTTTCTAATTTGTCTAGTTGTAATTGATATGATTATGAATAGTAATAAATTGTGTTCAGAATTTCGTCATCCGGTGAATAATACTCTTTCTCAATGATTCTAATATTTTAAGGAGTTAGTTTGTTGTGATTTCCTCTGTTTGAAGTTTGAGCATGGATTAACATCACTTGAGGACCCATTGAAAACTGATTGGTAGTACTGGATAGCTGCTTTGTCTTAGCATGGGGTTACTTCTCATCAATAGGTGCCCACATAGTTTTGAATGCAGGACCTTCCTGATACAAGGCAAGCTCATAGACCATCCAGCTACTGTGATTGGATCCAATGGCCAATGAAATCCAAGTCCAGTGTTTGTGACTTGATTCTATAACATGAATGATACTAAGTAAACTGTTTTATCTGATAAGTAATGAATATTATGACTATCTGTTCGACGACATTTGTATCGTGCATTATCTCTCTCATCTCTGACATAACGCATGACGTAATCAGTAAATATTTACCTACTGATATCAGAACACAGCTGAATTACGCACAGTGACGTTGATCTTGTACCAGTCACATGCAACGTCTCAGTAAAATATCAAATTTGGATACTCAGATTTATTCAATTAGGCAGAAAGGCATGATAGTTTTACAGCAGACTCTTATCATAAGGGGAAGGAGTGAGAAACAAATCACCAAGATTTGTGAAAGCCTCTCCAGTCAAACGTTTTCAGCCTAACTAATGTCTACAGAAATAGAATGTGACCAATCTTTCACTGCAGTCGTGATTGAAAGCAAACCTTTGTCTGCATCCATTTTGATAGTATAATTTGAGCCAAGTATGGTTGCCCAAATCGAGCTCACATTTAGGTATTTATGTGTTTGTGTTTAATGGTAGCTGACGGATTAGAGACAGTGCCTCACGAAAAGCGTTTCTAATAGGCTAAAGACCCCTATCAACAGCTCCATTCGCTGCAAACCAAAGATTAAAAGGTCCAGAAGGGTCAGAGATAGAGAATTCTGGGAATAAATCTATTTCTCAGAAATATACCTGAGTAAAATGAAGATAGGTTAAACACACGCTAAGGACATCAGTGAGTGACATCGAGCGCCAGGCTTTGGTAAAGAACCAAAATGGGGAACGATTTGGGCATTCGAAGGTGACGTGGGCGAGATCGTTTGAGAGAGACACGAGAGCATATGGGCAATCGCTGGGCCAGCTGAAGTGGACCGCATATAACAGGACAACATGGAGAAGTGTTTTTAGGGACCTACGTTCCTCTCGGAACTAAAGGTAATGACAACAGTAGCAATAATAATTCAATCACTTTTCGTATAAATGATTTCAGCCTGGAGAGGTAATTTCAGTGTTATGAAATCTTGTTTCATCGATTCTTCTGTAGCCTAACGATTTAACGATGACGATTATTTTGCCCCACCTTTCTGTCTGTTTACTGTTTCCCACCTCCTGGCATATCAGTTCGTGATGATTTGGGCTTACACTTAAGTGTGCCTGGTAAATTTATTTTTCAGTGTTGGTTCGCAAGGTTTTGTCTGATTACAGGATTGATGGCGATTTGATTTCAGTGAGTGGATCTGCAAAAGGAATTTGCCTGAACTTCTAGGGGGAAGTCATGACAGGTAGCGTCTGCCAATTTTTTTGTGCGAGTGCAGACACAACACTGATGACACAGACTGACAGTCACAATACATATCACGAATTGACAGCAGTTAGAGTTGATGGACTGAAGATTAGATTCCGTTCCTGTGACTGGATTGATAACTAAATAGTATTAATAATAGCTTTATTCTAAACAGTACATTCAATACAGATATATAGTTTTTGTAATTTCCAAATTCCTCTTTACGCATTTAGAAAAAACAACAGATTGAGCGAAGAAATATGCATTCCTTTTCAATTAGTTCCTCATCATCATAGGATGGCTGGCTCTACACAAATATGTAGTTTTTTACATCAAAAATTTCTAACAATCAAGTGGTTATTTTAGTGAATCAGTTTTAGGTATAGGCAGAGTGGGTGATGTTAAAGTTCATCAAAATAAAAAAGCTAATAGATGTTAGTAAGAAGATATCTAAGTTTTAGAAGAGGGGCCAACTACACAATATGTATTAAGTTTTTAATAAAGGGGTTTCCCTCTCCTCCTGTAACTATCTTTTGACTGTTAATTTTAACAATTCTAGCTAGTTCTGTTAGCCTGTTTGTATTTCAGGTAACTCCCCTGAGTCATCCTATTCTTCTTGGGCATCACTGCCATTTTACAAATTTCTTCATTGTATAATAACTTTTTGCCAATGCCAAAGAATCAACTTATCTTGAATTCCGTAAATAATGAGTTTTCGACCCCTCCCCTTCAAAACTTAGATGTTTTGTTACTAACATATATATAGTAAAATTGTTTTCATGACTTTTAACTTCTTCATTTCACCCCCGCCTATACCTCAAACTGATTAACTAAAATAACCACTGGGTTGATAAAAACAAAATTTTATGTAAAATACGATATATTAGTGTAGAGCCAGAAAGCCCGCCGATGATTAGGAACTAATTGAAAAGGAATGGCCTGTTTCTTTCCTCAATCTGTTATTTTTTCTAAATGCATATAGCATTTTTATCACGTAATACACGATTGCACATAATTACCTCATTAGAGGAGTAATAATTGAACAGGGCATTTACACTAATAATATTGTTTAATAACACTATACACATGAAATTAAATGAAGAGAAAATATTAACAGCAATATTAAACTGAAAGATATGAAACAGAAGGCTATTATCCTAGTGTTATACAGTAATTTAGTGGTGTCCTGCCTTACACATGTCTCGTCATATGAAATCTGTATAAAATAAGGTATTTTATAGCACTCAGTTGTCTGAGCATATAGTCTTCTATAATTGCTTCTAGTTCTACTCACCTTATGACGTGCAAGAAGAAAGAGAGTGCATGTTCAGAGTCTGATGGGATAATATCTGTTTATTTTTTTGCAGGAATCCAACTGTCTATCTACAATAGCAATAATGAGTATGTTTAGCGACAACCCACTCACTCTACTGATGACTTTTAGTACCCTTCGTAGTATAACAAATTCTTTCTTAAGTAGCCCAGGAAAGAATAATGGAGAGCAGAAAAGAAGTATAGGCAGGATACAAGCATTAACAAATGGTAAAAGTAGAGACGGTATGATACCATATCGTGTTAACTTCCTTACTTAGAACATTTAGACGAAATATCTCTCTATAAACTAACATAAAATGTGAAGACCAGAAAAGATTGGATGAAATGCACAGTCCAAGGTAGTTAACATTTGATTTGTTTTCAACTTCTGTGTGATTAAAGCTACCGGAACAGTGCAAACTAACCAGGCCATGTAAATCGCACTTACCTCTGAAAGTGAAATAAACAATGAGTTGGTTTTCAGCCTGAAGATCCACGGTTTGATTCCTGTCAGTACAGTCACAGATGAGTAGCAAACAAGGACAGAACAGCTCTTCAGTACTCCCTGATTTATAACATTTTCTGTGCTATTGTTTCCCTGCATGAAGGACATTAATTTCACTCGTTTGACAATTACTGCTGATTCTGGTCATTAAGGTGCGTCGGCAGCACAGCGGTTAGGAAGCTCGCCTACCATGCACATGGTCCGGGGTTTGACGCCCCCAACAGACGCACTCCTTTACCTCGCTAAGCCAGAAATAAAAAAAGCCCTATGTTCCACTGGGAACGTGAAAGAATAAAAAAAAGACAGTAGTAGCCAGTGGTGGCATTCAGAACAATTAGACTAGTTAAATAATTATCGTGGTGAGTCGTGGACGTTCCCACTTTGAATCAGGTCGAGCCCTATTCTTTTCAGACGTACTGGTTTTGTTAAACATAATCAATAAGCGAGTGTAATAAGCTATCTCATTTAGTCCATAGCTGATGCGATTTAATCTATGAGATGAACTTTTTTCATTTTACATATGCTTCTTTCCAGTTTGACCACTGAACGACACCATGTATAGAACCATTGAAAATGAATAGAGAACACTGGCTAGTTCTTTCGTCGTAGTCTGGGACTCATCAACATTACCTAACCACCGGGATTTGAACGCATACAATGTCATCGGTCGTTGTAATGCTCTGAATGTTTAGAAGTTAGAATCCATGAGCTATCGTGTTGAGTCTCAGTTGCCGAATGGTCAACGAGCCTGTCATGTAAGCTGTGGGGTTTTCAGGTCGAATTCCGGTGGGTACATACTACCACTGACGAGTCACTTAACTAGGATGACACTGCTGATCAGCGCAGCATTATGGTTTTCCACAGTTCTGTAAATGATATTAATCCATGATCAGACTTGAAGAAAATTAGATTTCTACAAGCTAACCCATGGAAATACACTGCTTTATCGAGGACGAGAAGAAGAAGGATTAATCATGGCCAGTCTGATGTACATCGAGTGGTTATTATAGAAAGAATATTGCGTGAAAAATTCAAAAAAACAATAATAACTAAAACAGGAAGAATATGCGCATTGCGCAACGCCCTAATAGAATAATGAGGAGTTAGTTCACACCAAAAATAAACTCAACCACCCACACATCCGTAAACTTTTAAAAATGTGATTATTAGCGACAAAAATAATTCAGACCGGTAAACAGAAAAGTAGACAAAAAGGCGGAGGGGGGGTGGTTGATAAAATATTGTTTACTTGCACTTTTATGAGTGACTCTCAAACGTGCAGAATATTAATAATAATATTATTATTATTTAATGAGATTGATAACAACATAATTGTTTAAAATCTCATACTTTCATGGATATTTTGAAAAATATCAAAATATTTTGATTGGAATTGAAAAAATTCAACTGTTTTATAAGAACTAAGTACAGTACCTGCTTTCTTTCTTTCTGATATACGGCTTTAGGCATCGAATTTGCAGTATTGGTAGTGTTGTTTTCCATGGCTTGGTTTAATGGTGTCACACTGAGGCTTCCTCCATTTGCAGCCATACCACCAGCAAGTTAATTAGACAAAGTGTATGAATGCGTCGGTTGGCAATTAAACTCAGATCTCTGCACAGTTGGCAGACGCACTTATTAGTGTTCTCTGAGCTGGTTGGTTTAGTTGCGAAGCTTTCGTCATCCTTCTGGACAAATACTCAAATACTAAACTATACTCGCAATAACCCAATTACTCACAAAAGAAAGTGTGTGCAGACGTCGTTTAAAACAATTCAAACACACTGTTGAAAAGAATGGAAGAAACAAAACCTACTAACGGTCTTCAAAAAGAATGGATATCCGCGAAATTTCATCAAAAAGTATTTAAAGTCAAATCACAACACCAACAAAGAACCATCATCAAAGACCACAAGAAAATGCATCCTACCATTTATAAAAAATATGTCTGAAATAACAGCTAGAATATTGAAAACGTTTGAAATAGTTATAGCACATAAGCAAACCGGCCAGCACAATCACTTCATTCGATATTGCGCAAACCAAAACACCCATCTAATAGAAAAAGAACATCAAAATTAATACCATTTACAAAATAAATTCTATGAACTGTAACAAGCATTACATCGGCCAAAGTGGGCGTCCCCTTCGAATCAGAATCCAAGAACACAAATCAGCCGTGAAAAGACATGATATATATTCTTTCATATCAATGCATAAAGATAATTATGGACATCAGTTTTATTGGCATAATGTAGAAATTTTAGACAGAGGAAAAACCAAAATTACTACTGGGGAATTCCTAAAAGCCTGGTGCTCGAAAGAATATGCGATTAACAAACATATTAGTATAGACCAAATATACCAAGTAATAAAAAGTGAATCATGTGGCGTGAAAGTTTAGACTCCTAGTCAATAAAAAATGATCGATACATATGTAAAGGTGACGTAATTCAATCACTCATAGAAAATTTATATCAGTTCACCTGATGCTAAATACTGCGCTGAAGGGGAATGTTGTCCAGGAGGACAACGAATCCTCCGCAACTAAACTAATCAGCTCAGAGAACACTACTAATTGCAAATCATCCACCTGAGCCACAAATTTTCTCTATTATTTATCTCAAAATGCTATTTTTTGCATTCAGTAACCCCGGCATGATTCTGACCGTACGGGGATTCATTTTAAGTGCAGTTGTATTTTAAATTTATCATGTCCTTATATAAAATCACTTAGTAGACAAGTCATGCCTCTCTCATCAACAATGTAGCGTCACTTCCTGCTACTGATATTCAGTGGTTTTAAATGAATGGTTTCGTATCTGCATTACTAATATTCCCCAGGATTCCAGGAGGAAAACAACGTTTCAACAGCACATTTACACTTCGTTCTACTTTCTGAGGTCCTTGTAAACTGGGCTCATGATTGCCAATGATCTCTCATCTCCTCATATTATCTCCTCCATATCACGTGTCATCCACGTAACGTATCTAAATTTTGGGTTTGATCTTTGGTAGGATTATGTTACTCGAGACTTTGCAGAAGCAGTGATGCAAATGCCCGAAAACATAATCCTACCAAAGATCAAACCCCAAATTCGGATATGTTAGTTGGATAACACATTTGTAATAATCAAAAGAAACGAGTTCGATAAAACTCACAACTTAATCAACAACGTCTTCAACGGCATCTAATTCACAAGAGGAGGGGAATCCGAGAGCGAAATACCATTTTTGGATGTCTTAGTCAAGCGAACAACCACAGGGGATTTAGAAACTCAAGTTTATAGAAAACCATGTCATACGGACCGAATGCTATATTACAACAGCAACAATCCAATAACACACAAAAGGAATTGTATGCAAAAACTCTTCAAGAGGGCCAGGACTCATTGCAGTATTCCCTCCTTAAAAAAATTGAAGAAAGTTATCTCATGGACGTTCTCCGAAAGAATGGAAATCCAGAGAATTTCATCAGAAGATATATACCCCCAAGCCAACCTATCAAATCATAGGCCCCGTTGGAGAGCACAAAGAAAATCGCCCTGCCAGGACATCTCAGAAATCCCTGCACGACTCTTCAAACCTTTAGGAATTGATGTCGTACACAAACCAACAGAGTCACTCCACTCAATTCTATGTCAACCAAAAGACTCAACAACGAAAGAAGATGAAACCAACCTCATCTACAAAATAAATTGTATGAACTGCGAAAAACACTACATTAGTCAAAAGTGGACATCCCCTTCGTCTTCGTATCCATTAACATAAGCTAGCCGTCAAAAGACATGACATCCACTGCCTCATATCACTCACTGCATACAGACAACCACGGACATCAATTTGACTGAGACAACGTTCGCATATTAGGTAGAGGAAACACCAAGAATACTAGAGAATATTTAAAAGCCTACGTCTTATTCCAGTGAATCGTCAGTCAATAGACACATCCAGATACACAAAATATACCAACTGATAAGAAGGAAATCTCACATACAAAGGGTCAACTTTGACGACAAGGAAACTATCAGTTCCAATACAAGTAGCCTACAGGGTGTGGAAACACACAAAATCAATCAATCATGTTCCAGGTCACCAGGAGAGATGATTAATAAACTCGTGAAAAAATCTCAAAGCTCACTTCATCGAACTGAAGTATGCGCTGAAGATGTTACCTAGTACGGGAATGAAAGCTTCGGAAATTAACTATCCAGTTCAGTGAACATCACTCAAGTTCCATTTCCCAATCAACTCATTCATAAGCCTCGTACATTTATTCCCTTCAATGAATTTGAATAAAGCAAGAACAACAGTTTGCATGTGCAGAATAATGCGGTACCATCATTGTTTATTTCATCGGCTTCCCATCAGCTGATTACAACCTTAATAATTTATTATTAAGTTCATGTACGGAAAAGTTGTAGCATACTTGCAAATTTATACATTATGTCAGTTGACAGGAGGTTCCGGACTTGGTGGTCAGTGCTCAGAAAATTACACTTATATAAAAAGCTTTTAAACATTCGGTTCAAGTTTAAACAAAGTGCATGTATACATACAATGTCAAAGGGGTTACGTAATAAAATGGAGAGGAACGTGTGATGATGAGTAACACATAAGTTGGGTAAAAACTTACCGAGTTCAACTCAAATCATAGAAACAAGAGACAAATGAAATTGCATTATATCAAAGGTGAGTAGAGGGTTGAAATTAAAGCCAAAGATTAGGAAGTCAAATTGAAGAGATTGAGTACAGATATCCTGTGCCAGGGCGAGTGAAGTCTGATCACCGCTTCTTTCTAAACACATAAATCTTGTTTCAGGAGTTTGATAGAGACTACTTGAAAAAGAATTGACCTGTTTCGTCTATTGATTATTTTATAGGAATTCGCGATTTCCCCTGCATGACCCGTATCAAGAAAATGTCTGGTAATGATGCTGTTGTAAGCTTTTGCTCCCTTGAGATGTGGGCTTTTCGGGACATGTGCAAACCTTTCTGATCTCCCGATATAACTTCTCCCGCAGATACACGTCAATTTGTATGCATAGTTGGAGTTAACCTGAGAAGGGCGGATATCTGTCGAATTTTGACTGCGTAAAACAGCATTTTGCCCGATAGATCGTAACTAACTTAGCTTCAGGTTAGGTTCTGCCTAGTGATGTACTCAGTCTTCTGTTGACTATTTCAGTGATATTTTCACCTTTAAAATCGAGTTGAATGAAGACATAGTCTTTTTTCCCACTATGATTTATTTGATATTTGAGCCTTGACATCATCCATATTTGTGCTTTGAAGTTTCTGTAGCGATTTCGTTAAGTCTTGAGGATGAAGTTGCTAGCACCACGCCCCAACCCTCCCTCTTTATCCGGGCTTGAGACCGGCTAGAAAACTAGTAAGCTAGTAATCAAGGCGAGGTTAAAGTTGCGTCGGCTGATGATCAAACCCCGGACTATGTGCATGGTTGACGAGAGTCCTAACCACTATGCCACCGACGCAATCTTCGTCACTCAGCATCAACAACAAAATTCGGATTTTTAATACAAACGTCAAGTCAATTCTTCTATACGGATCAGAAACTTGACGGGTCACCAAGAATATTTCCACCAGGTTGCAGACCTTTATCAACAACTGTCTTCGCTGGCTCTATAATGAAGATCAGATGGCCGACGGAAAGAATCACCAACAAGAAACTATGGGAACAAACAAAACAAGAACCAATCACCCAACAAATATGCAGGAGAAAGTGGAGATGGACTGGACATTCACTGAGGGGGCTGCTGGGTGACATCGCGCGTCAGGCCATCGCTCGAGTGGAACCCGAAAGGGAAGTGGTGAGTGGGACGTCCAAGGGTGACATGGAGGAGATCGTGTGAAGAAGAGTTGAAACAGTATGGACTAACATGGATGCAAGTGAAAAGTACAGCAGAAGACAGAAGGAAGTGGAGACGTGCAGTTGAAGCCCTATGTTCCACTAGGAACTCAAAGGAACAACAATAATAATAATGTCATCCATATTTGTTAATGAATCTGTAGGGTAACCGTTGTTTTTCAACATCTTTTAGGGAATCATAAATTTTCCCTCTAATTTCTCTGTACAGCATATTCTCCCGACTATAAAGAACAGAGATTTTACTAGTGCTCGCTTAAAGCTATTTCGGCTAAAACTATTATAATGCAAGTGTTGCCCATTCTATGTAGGTTTTTCGTAAATTGACCTCTGAAAACTACCATCTTCCAGGCGTTGCATGGCAATATCAAAGAAATTGAACTTTCCACCATTATCATTCTGCAAATCTGTTATTCTTGCTTTATACACTCATAAGCATCGATCAGCCTTTCAGCCAGTATTAAGCGAGGCATAAATGAGAGATTTGACGTAAAGGTGCCAATCTCACCCGTGTAAAAGTAAACAGTACCACCATAACGGAATTTTTAGAAGATTAAGGCCGTGTTTCTCACTCGAAATAAAAAGAATGATAAAAAACAAACTGTGCCATCATTTTTCACTGTTCACAGAATCATCTCTAAGCTGGAATGACAATCTTGGGTGAAAGCTTTTATTGAAATTTATCTAGTTCTTGCCTCTATTCAGAAATTTAAAATCAAGATTGACATCTGACACCTTATTTCTGTTATGAAAGCGAATAGTGTACTTTCTTTGTTTTATACAAATATCTACAGAGCAATTAGTATTCCACATGTATGTGGATTTATAAGTACAAAATGACAGAATAGAGGCGAAAATTAAACGCAGTTAAGGCTTCACATTGTGTTCAAACATTCCTTAAATGTATTTCAATGTATTTAAGTAAGGTTATAATAAAGAGGCATTTATGATACTTCGAGTTCAAAGGTATTTAACACATGCATCATTTATCCATTAGCAATTAAGTGATCTTTTGACAGATACCATATGACATTTTCAACCATACTAATGACATGCTTTAAATGCATTTATCAAATTGACATCGTTTTTGTGTTACTGATTGCTTGAATTTAAATCTAATTCGCTTTTGGTGCGTCCGTTGCACAGCGGTAGAATGCTCTTAAACCATGTATGTTGTCTGGATTTCAATCCCCATCCACAGACGCACTACTTTATCTCGCTAAATCAGTAATAAGACTGGTGAAAAAGGGAAGGTTGGGCCAGATGAGGCTAGCAACCTCATCCCGTAAAATCAAACATCACCGCTACCAAAACTCAAAACCTCTTGCTTGAGGCTCCATGTTCCACTGGGAACATAAAGGAATAAAAACCCTGGAATGCCTTTTTCGCTTATCTGAGGTAGAGATAATCAGGACTTTATCCAGTTAGATCCATATGTTGTTGCTAATTTGTTCAAAAATGGATAAATCTGCAAGTGGAGATCAATTTACTCCATGAGGTTTGACCTATTACAACCAGAATAAACCCGTTTATTAAAGGTACAGTCATGCTATCTCCTCACAGTTGTCTAAAGCTTTCTTATTGACTACTCATTTAAACAAATTATAATCTAAACTAGCTAATAATGTTGAATACATGAGAATTAGAGTAGTAGGCATGTGACTAGCCGACTTACATTTTTAAGCATGTGAGATTAAAATCGTAGATGAAAAAACACCTCGAATACACATGAGCATAATTCGCAATTAATTGAGAATGTGTTTGTGTTTTTTACAGGAACATTTGCATACGCAGATAAAACATCAGTAGACGTTTACGTAATGCGTTGAATTTTATGAGCTATTTTGCATTTTTGCTGACTAACGGATAAAAATCTGCAGCTGTAGCACTGAACAATCTTCCTTTAAAAGTCTAAAATTGTATGTTTGGCCTGTGATTATTTACGGGGTTTTTTAGTACATTTTCGAAAAGAGCGCATTTTAAGGCGTGTAACCATAGTGATTTCCATCAGTATTTTTTAAAATATGTTATGAATTTCCTTCTGATTCACTGTGTTGAATAGCTATACTCTCCCTCTGTCTGAGGCTATAGATCGGCTCTACCTATAATTAAACCAAAAGTCTGGGTACGTTACCTTGATGATACATTTGTAATAATTAAGATAAATGATTTAGAATATACCCATATATTAATAAACAATATATTTGAAGACATCAAATTCACAAGAGAAGAAGAATTAGTTACTAAAATCCCATTTTAGATGTCTTAATCTGGAGAACCAACACAGGAAATTTATAAACACAAGAATATAGAAAATCAACGCACACAGATGAAATACTCAACTATACAAGCAATAATCCAATTACTCACAAACGAAACTGTGTGCAGACATTGTTTAGAAAAGTGCAAACACATTGTGGCACTCGAGAGCTGAAAAGAATGGAAGAAACGTACCTACAAACGGTCTTCAAAAAGAATGGTTATCCACAAAATTTCATCAAAAATTGTTAAAAATCAAATCAAAACAACAAGAAACCATCATCAAAGACCACAAGAAAATTCATCCTACCATACATGAAAAATATCTCTGAAATAACAGCTAGAATACTGAGACCGTTTGATATAGATACACCGTACAAGCCACTCAAGTCGCTTAATTCGATATTTTGCAAATTGAAAGATCCAACAGAAAAAGGAGATAAGATTAATACCATTTACAAAATAAATTGTATGGACTGCAACAGGCATTACATCGGCCAAAGTGGGCGTCCCCTTCGAATCAGAATCCAAGAACACAAATCAGCCATGTAAAGACACGATTTATATTCTTCAGAATCATTACATGTAGACAATTACTGTCATCAATCTGATTGGGATAATGTCGAAATCTTAGACAGAGGAAACACCAAAAGTGCTAGGGAATTCCTAGAAGCCTGTTACTCAAACGAAAATGCAATTAACAAACACGTTAACATAGATGAAATATTCCAACTAATAAAACGTAAACCAGGTGACCAGAAAGTTTAAAATCCAAGTCAGTAGAAAATGGTCAATACATGTGTAAAGATAGTTGCCAGGAGACGCAATTATATCACTCATGAAGAAATTTAAATCATTTCACTTTATGCTAAATATTGCGCTGAAGATGTTGTCCAGCAGGGGGACGACAAAAGCTCTGCAACTAAATCAACCAGCTCAGAGAACACCATTAATTGCAGATCGGCTCCTAGTTCAGGTATCTTTGACATTTGAAATGACAGATGCTGGAGATACGTTTCAGAGAGACGCTCATGTATCCAGCTGAGAGTTCTGAAACAAGAGGGAAGCTAGCATTGTGCACTCCAATTCTAACTAATCGTCATCTCAAAATAACCTGAACTCATTAAATAGTATTCAGTCATATTGTGTCATAAAGAATGAAATCCACCCATGAATAACAGAATAACATCATCCCTGTTATTATGGAGTTATTGGCTACTTCAAGTCAATTAATTGTAAACTTTAATAAGAATTTAGATCGCTAAAGTGAACGATTATACGATAATCATTGTTTTAATGAAGTAAGTCCTTTGGAGAAGAGGTAATATTACCTATCTTAAAACATTCATCTGTGCTATGATGTTACATGCGTCTGTGGCACAGCGGTTAGGATGCTCGCCGACCATGCACATGGTCCGGGATTCCATCCTCGGCCGACGCACAGTTGATATCAGTGGTCGGACTGCAAAATTTGGGCTACCGATATCACATGCTGAAAACTCCATGCGGTGGGGAATCAAGCTATAATCGAAAATAAAAAAATAATTAGATTTATATATATATATATAGGTTAAATCACTAAATACCATAAGTTGGAGAAATTAGGTGGTTTGAACTGGTTCGGCCGTCTGAGCAGAGTCAGATCAAATGCTGTGTTGATGAGTTTGGCCTCAAATGAGAGTAACTACCGTCCGGTGTTCAGGTCACCTGTAAGTGGCTGGTTGACTGGCGAGCACTACTTGTCTATGTTAGCGGTATCTAACTACTTATACCAACGGATCAGTAGTTAAAAGGCGTATTTTGATTGTTTCCAGTTCTTGAATGAAAAGCATTTTCAATTAGTTGTTTGTAAGGATCTAATTTGATTAGTTACAGTATTCCTTCATGAGGTTATAGATTTATGGGGAAACCAGTTAGGAGTGCTGGACAGCCGTTTCGTCGTAGTTTGGGACTCTTCACAGTACGCACCCACTGAGGTTTGAACCCTGGACCATTAAGCCACTGGGACCGAATCCAGTTATCCTCGAATTCTAACTTCTGCCAACTCATGACAGGCCGTCACCACTAGCGAATGGTATCGCTTGCGAGTATTTGTCCTCACTTTTTCATTAAGAATCAATTTCCACGTGGGTTGTAAGCATCTCTAGTTTTATGCCCTAATGCTTCATGAACAAGAGTTGATCATACAATATTTCAAGTTATTTGTAGTTTATCAAACAATTGCGACATAAATCAAATTGAGTGTCACCGAAAACTCATAACTATAAACTTAATTGGCCAGAATCGTGAAAACTATCGCCTAACAGTTGATAAAGAAGTCAGTTTAAGATCTGTTGTCTGTGCAACAAGTCTTCGATAAACGTTTTTCTGATAGTACTTTGATTGGACACTATTTACTGACTGATGTCATGTGTGTACGTACCCCTTTCTTTGGCGCAGACTAAATTCTATTGGTCACGTTTGCAATATGGCTACCATTCTAGGTGGCTCGTCATAGTGGTTCACATTGATGTGTTGATATTAGATGGTTGTAGGCAATCGGTAGAATGCCTGTGCCGACCTGGGCACATCAGCAACCTTGAAGAAACTCATGTTTCTTCTGAGATTCGAACCAGTGTCACACTGTGCTCCAGCCAGACAGATTACTACTGACGTATTCAGGTTCATTTGTTTGACCTCCTATAGAACTGTATTGTTTATTCTGATTGGACACTAGTTAGCAACTAGTGTAGTGCGTCTAGTACTTTGTTTGGAAGCAGACTGAATTTTATCTGTCAAGTTTCCAAGACTTCTTACCGATAGCCTTTAAATGTCTAACAACAATTTAACACTATCTCGAAAAGGC
Source organism: Trichobilharzia szidati (assembly GCA_944472155.2). Lineage (NCBI taxonomy): Eukaryota > Metazoa > Platyhelminthes > Trematoda > Strigeidida > Schistosomatidae > Trichobilharzia > Trichobilharzia szidati. Next base: position 45,256 of record CALYDE020000723.1, on the reverse strand, counting down.
ATGTAATTTTTAATACAAGTTCAGAAGTCGCATATTTTGTGATAAATGATACGCTTAAAAGTCAGATAGCTAACTACTTAATTTGAACAAAACCCTTTTGCACGGAATCTTGATGTTGTTACCTTGCAGTTAGCGTATATCCTGAAAGCCTCTCCTGAAGGATTTTTATTAAAATATTATACTATCAGTGGCTAGAAGTACAGTCACCGTCATGCTGAGGTAATTATTAGCTACTGCAAAAGTAAATCTTTAAATATGCAAGTATTGGTTTGTAGGGATTTGGTTGATTGGTTACAGGATTACATCATCAGTTGACATTGGTTAGAGAACCACTGAAAAACCTGCATGGAGTACTGGACAGCTGATTCGTCCTAGTTTGGGACTCTTCAGTAGTACGCACCCACCGGGATTCGAACGCAGGACCTTCTGGTTACAAGGCGAGCTCGTATACTATTAAGCCACTAGGACCTGATCCAATGGCCAGTCCATGAATTCTAACTTCTGCCAATTCACGACATAGCGTGACCCCTACGAATGTCTTCAGCGAGTATTTTTCCTCACACCTGACCTGCTGCACTCTTCTGGTCACGACATCTCACTGAAACCTCAGCAGAGAAAACAGATTTCAAATTTTTCATCTCATCCCTTATTGTTATTATTCGTTCCATGTGTCTAGAGTGGAAAAATGCCTCCATTGCAATGTAATTTCTGCAGTCACTCTCTGATGGCTCTAAGACTATCCATATGCTTTCATTTGACACTAAATCTTCACTTTGCAAAACAAATTATATTTTCTTTTTTAATAGCAATAATAACATCTTTATTCTGGACAGTATTTGTATAATGTACAGAATTTTGAGATGAGCTTAGTGAATGATATTTTCAATGATATTACAATCAATATTTTCAAATAAAATATTAATTGACAGTATATCCTTCCTGTGACACAATGGTCTTTGAGCTGATGAAGCGAAAACTATTCCACTATCAAACACCTACTTAGTCTCCATTATGGGTAAATTTTTATTTTGATAGAGTCACACAGTGTTATACAGTAATATTTACTGATGACGTTTCGAGCACAAACTATTGCTCATAATCATATCAAGTTACTCACACAACTTCTTTCCTTCATTTATATACATGTGTGGAATCGACTAGATATTGGATTAAAATTCAATATGAGATAATGTACATTCAGAAATAATAGTACGAGTGTTAGTAATCCATTGCAATTAGGTGGGAAATACGACGAGTGTTTTTATAGTCATAACATAGTCAAAACATTTAGCTTTAATATTATGCCCCATTAGAGGTCGTTCAAATTCTAGACTAACTAACTCATATGAGATGAAAAGTAAACTAAATGACATACAACTAGATAATGATGAAACAATGGTTAGTTGTGATATAACCAGTCTTTACACTAATATACCAGTCAATATGGCCTTAGAAGCAGTTAGAAAAGAACTAACTGCGGATACTGAACTCAATCATAGGACAAAGCTGTCCATTGAGGAAATTATTTTAGGGATTCAGCTATGCCTCATATCTACTATATTTAAATTACAAGGCAAAATATATAGACAAACTGAAGGTGTAGCAATGGGATCACCAATATCCCCTATCGTGGCAGATATATTTATGGATAGCTGGGAAAATATGGCACTTAATACATTTAATCCTACTCCAAAAACATGGTGGAGATATGTGGATGACACTTTCACAGTGTTAAAAACAGAACATATCTCTAGCTTCTTGACACACATAAACTCACTAGTGGAGAGAATAAAATTCACATTTGAAACCGAAAATGAGCAAGGAGAATTAGCTATGTTAGATTGTAAAATAAAACGAATAGAAGAAGGCAAACTACACACTAGTGTTTATAGAAAACCAACGCATTCTAATAGATATTTACACTTTAATTCATCTCATCCTGTAACTGTTAAGGCAGGCTTAGTTAAATGTTTAACAAACCGAGCAATGGCACTAAGTAGCACAAAAAAAAGACCTTAATGATTAAATAAAACAGATAGAAGAGGCGTTGGTTTTAAATAACTATCCTCTAAAATTCATAAGGAAGATTGAAAAACGCCAAAAGAAAAATAAAAAGAATTGTGAAACTAGTAGTAAAAAAATAAATAAGAGAGAATATAAGTCATCTACAGTTATACCACATAAAGAAGGGACATCTGAGACCCTACGTAGGATTCTAAATAAAGCAGGAATTAGGGTGGCATTTAAACCTACAAACTCACTCAGGGACAAGCTCTGTAGGTTAAAGGACCCAGTGGACCTAATTAGACAAAATAATATAATTAACAAAATACCCTGCAATGACTGTGAGGTCAACTACATAGGTCAAACTAGTAGGTCAGGGGTAGTCAGATTGTCAGAACATAAGAATTTAGCTAAGATAAGAATGGTTGACCCAGAGAAGATAAGTAATTTAGAAAAAAGCTCGGCAATCGCAATGCATGCATTAACACACAACCACACAATAGGGTGGGAGAGGGTTAAAATTCTAAAAAGTAATCTAGGTAGGTGGAGAGAGAGGTTGATTACTGAATCTTTGTTCATCGAATCTACACCCAACACATGCAACAGAAGTGACTCAATGCAAATACCAGAAATATGGAAGATATTATTGCCGCCAGTCAAATCAGAAGAAGATGATAAATAGTCTTAAAATTCTATTTCCATTCAAGCACATCATAACATTCTAACAATCAACTTATTATGACTATAAAAAACACTCGTCGTATTTCCCATCTAATTGCAATGGATTAATAACACTCGTATTATTGCCACCAGTCAAATCAGAAAAGGATAATAAATAATCTATTTCCATTCAAACACATTCTAACAATCAACTTATTATGACTATAAAAACACTCGTCGTATTTCCCACCTAATTGCAATGGATTACTAACACTCGTACTATTATTTCTGAATGTACATTATCTCATATTGAATTTTAATCCAATATCTAGTCGATTCCACACATGTATATAAATGAAGGAAAGAAGTTGTGTGAGTAACTTGATATGATTATGAGCAATAGTTTGTGCTCGAAACGTCATCAGTAAATATTACTGTATAACACTGTGTGACTCTATCAAAATAAAAATTTACCCATAATGGAATTACACTCTACCACAGTGCCCAAGTTTTATTCTTATATCAACCTACTTAGTCTCCTTCAAGAAATTTACCCATGATATCTAGTTGAAAGTCAATCGTAAGATGTTCAGAAGTACATTTTGAAACCCAAAGACATAACTAAAGAACAGTTATCTCATTTATGGGGAACACTTTACCACTCACAATCAGGCCATTCCTCAATTTTAGCAGGAACTTGAGAACCATAAGCTTGTTAACACTTTAAATACACACAAGAGTACATAATACCAATAGGAGGTCATATCTTAATCAATTAAAACAAACCGAGTGACAGAGAGATGGAAGATTTTTGGTTGCCTAAGTTTTAAGCAGGCCACCTCAAAGTGTTCTATATTACTTACTCCATACAATGATCTTCATCTCTTATCTTTACAAATGAATTCACAGCTCCACTATTCAAGTTTCTTGAGGAAGAATTCAACAATATATTATCCAATATCCAATATCTTTTTACGAGCTAGTATAAACCAATTTGATTTCTTTGCGCTCGCCTCTTGATTGTAAGGTAGAGGTTCCTGATCTTTGCATATATTGCATACAATTGCTTTTCTCCAGAAAACACTACATCATGAATGATACCAATTCATGATTTTGCTTACACAACTTACATTTCTGCCTATTATGAAGCTTGATACAGCTGTAGTCTGTAAAAATCCTATTTTCATCAAACTCGACTACAAGGGCGACGACATTATGAGAATGGTACATAAAAGATTAAGCGTAGCCCTGTCTAGGACGTATCCTACGGCGTTATTAGTCTCTCTATCCCGAACAAACTCTTCACTGGTGCAGTCAAAGATTGACAAGTACCCCTCACATGTTTCCTCCAACTGTGTAGACCAATTCACATGTTTCTGTGGCAGCAGTTACATTGGAAGAAGCGAGAGGAGGGCCTACGTCAGATTCTAAGAACATTTACGAAGGAGCCTCCGGTTAAAGGGACCGAATTATTTAAGCTCTTCAATCGCCAAACACCTGATTGACGCAGGACACCGAGTAGATGTGCTGGAATCATTCAAAATAATTAACAGAAAAAGTATTTCAATTTTTCTCAGGTTTGCTGAAGCTATTGCAGTAAAACGATTGAAGCCTGACTTATGTGTCCAAAACTAACCCATTGTTGGACTTCAGTTGCCTTGGTGACTCACTTCTTAGTAACTCTTTGTTTTCTAATTTTGTTAATTTTGTTAACTTATCTTTTCACTCCCTACCCTTAATTTTTTGCTTGACTCTCTTAAGAGATAATTTTTCTTGATCTTCTGAGTTCCGCTCACCGTATTACACCATCAACTTCTCATTTGACCTCATGTGCACAGTAATTTTAAAATTTTGATCCTATCTAATTACGTAACTATTACTAATTGTTTTTTGTTACCACCCCAACAACACAAGTGTTACTTAATTCTTTTTTAAGAAACTTCACTCTAACAAGATATATATATATATACGTCGTAACACTTTAGACACCCTGTAAATCGCAACGCCTTATTTTACTATGACGGTCTGACAATATGCTTGCTAATGGACAAAGGTTTGTTAAAACTGTACACTTCTAATTTTTTTAATTTTTATTTTATTAAAAAAATTAAGTTTGTATGTAGCTGATGAGAAGCAACGAAGTCAAATGGATCCAGATTATCCTGAGCAAATGTTTCTTCTTTCTTTGTTCAGATATTATGAATACGTTTTAAGTTAGCAAATAACAAAGTCAGTTGATGTGAGTTGACACGAAGACGTTTTGAATGCAAAAGAGTTCAGAACACAAGTAATCCGCCGAAGTAAAAACTAATTAGGGGCTTATTCACCTCATCAATCCCAGAGAAACATGCAAATCTAAGAAGTTAAAATGCTGTACTTATTATGTTTCACTCAAAATCACAACCTGAATTTTTGTAAATTTTTTTTTATTATAGCTTGTGTCCACACAGCATTTTTGATACAAGTATGGAATTTTCAGCATGTGATATCAGTAGGCCAAATTTAGCGGGCCAACCATTGATATCAGGAGTGCGTCGGCCTGGAATCGAACTTCGGGCCATGTGCATGGTTGGCGAGCATCCTAACCGCTGTGTCACTGACGCACAGACACATTTACAATACTAAAATTCATAATTTAAATCAATTCACTTCAAAGTGTATTCAAAGGGTTTAGCAATCACCCTTGAATGTAATCACTGTGTTACACCTTTTAATCAACGTATACCACATTTTCGGTAAACTATTCGAGTATATTTGACTTGAAAAAGATACAGCGTTACAATTGATTAGTCTGACAAAATGTTAATTTTAATTTATCATTTTTCAGTCAAAATGTTTCAATTACTACCTTTGATTCTTAAATCAGCTTCCAGTTTCTTCTAGGTGGTATTGACAAAGGGAAATGACATCAGCATTAAGATTAATGGAAAAATGAAGAGGAATTTTGTCTGATTAATCACAAAAGTTACATAATTTAATGTGTCAGTCGCATTGAATGCTTATTCGTAAAATTAAAATAACAGTTTACCTGGATTTGAATGTCACTTAACTAGGCCGTGTATAATTCCAGTTGTCAATGGGAACTAAATAGCTGAATAAAATTTTATTTGACAGTGAACAGTAGTGCTGCACAATTCTTCTGAACTAAACGTTTACTGAGTAAAACTATTGATTAAAACAAGAACGATTTGTTATTATTATTCTGAGTGGACCATAGGTTTTCTGAAGTCATTTTCCCCTTTCCACTCGGATGTCTGTTATTGCTTTTAGCTGACTTCACGATCACCAAAAAGCCTCTATGTTTTTTGCACACAACTGCTTCCATATCACTCTTAGACCCAAGCTTAACCCATCGCACGTTGTCTGGATTGACTAGACAGCCTGCATGCCTGGTATATATCCCTACTTAAACGTTCTCTCAGAAAACATCCAATCAATCTTCATTTCACTGTGAATATTTATTGGTAGAGTAGAGGACTGTTGAGTGGTTAACTGCTTGTCAGAGTTCCAACCAGACATCTGACCTACAGTAGTGAGGGAAAACGAGTATTGATTAAAGAAGGAGAACAAAAACCTTTGTCACGCCTAGTTTATAGGCCAGAGATTTGGATGCGTGGCAATACCTCCAAACTTAAAAATTTCTATTGAGTGAAATAGCAGAAAGGGCATTCAGTAAAGAGTTACTCTTTTCGGCGATATAATTCTCAAGCTGTACAATCTTATTAATATTATTTAACTTAGTTTTTTAGAGAAACATAAAACTTCACCCGCACGTCTTTATTGAATTCGGTTCTCTGCAAATGTTTTCATCACCTGGCTCCACATTTTCTAACATACTTTCATCTTCTCTTCACATGTCCTACTCCATGTCACCCCCTAGCAGCAAACCAATCAGCAACATATTCCCGAACAAATATAATTCAGCAATAAATAGAGATGGATTGGACATAAGCTGCGTAGACACCCAAGTAACATCACATATTTAGCCCACACACACACACAGACTACAATACAATATACTACACAAGGAGAACTAAAACATAAATTAAAGATACGCCACTAAGCAATCTGAAGCACTCGGTGTTTCACTACACAGAAATTGGTCGAAAATTTCAACCACATGTGAAACTTGGACAATATGAATCCAACAAATATTCAGGTAGAATAGATCCTGCATAATTTCATCCTTATTTTGCAAAGTGCATTATTAATGATTCCACCTATCCAAGCATTGGCACAGTGGTTAGAACTCTTGCCGACCATGCACATGGTCCGGGGTTTGATCCAGCGCCAAAGCAGACTTGATGTCAATGTTTGGCCTGCAGATTTAGGCTACCGATATCGCGTGCTGAAATATCCATACTTGTACCGAAAATACGGTGTGGAATCAAGCTATAATCAAAAAGAATTATTAAAAGAAATTAAGCACAAATTAAATAATACAATTCAGCAGTGCGCCTAGACTTCATTAAAAAGTACTTCAGGGTTTGTCATATTTATAATCTTCGAACTTTATAAATACATTCCCAGTATTAATGAAGGGCTTGGATTTGATCTTCTGTGTTTCAAGTGGAATATAGAGATTCGAGCATTGGAGTTTCTGCAGCTGTGCGGACAGTCGATTCAAAAGTCACGTTTCTTCTTTGTATTCTGAACTTAGCGCCAACTAGTTCGCTCAGCAGGGTTTGTGTATGTGTCAACCAAGAGCCGAATCCTTGCCTCCTCCTACTCTTGAGTGAAAGAAGGGATGCAGTAGGAAACAACTTCAACACCAGTGTAGTCAGTTTTATTAATATTTAATATTACAGACACATTTTTTTGCAGATATCTTAAATACTCATCTCAAATGATACTGTTTCTAAATTATTTTCAGAATGAAGGAGGACCCATGCAAAAATGTTCATTTTAGACTGCTTAATTTTTTGACAACAAGATCGATTGTCTTTCAGAGACATAGTTTTCCATGAACATTGTCGTTTTGACGTTTTTCCTAGGACTGGCATTGTTACTGTTATCCTGCTTGTTTTTAAGCTGATTGTCAGCAAATATTAGACGTATAAAAATGTGTTGTCTCCGTCAAAAACTGATTTAGACAAGGTTTTGCACATGCTACTACGACTGCTACAAAATGCGACTACTGCATGTTTTCTGTCAGATTTAGACGACGTCAGACATGTACATATCATCAGACGAAGTTCACAAAACAACCTGACAAAATAAAACGGCTCAAAATTAGTTTGTTCTCATTATTTTCACTTCAAAATTTCTGCATATTTTTGATGTTTTAATCGTAGGATAATCTTTGTTTTTTGGGGGATTACATACTGCAAATTCGTTGAAATGTGAAAAAAAAAAGTTGTTTCCCAGTACAGACATTGTTTTTCGACGAAAGCATTACGAAGTAAGGATGTGTTGTTGTTTTTCTTTTTGTTTCTCTACTGACATTCAAAATAATCGGCTACTGTTTTGAAGTATACAAATACCAGACGTGAACAAATACAAGTAGTAGGCGTTTCTTTCGTGATTATGACTGTACAACTTGACATTATCTAGAAAGGTGTATTTTTCATTCATATTAATGTAAGCTTGACATTTTCTTATTTGAGAGTTGACGTGTTCATCAATAAAGTTCAGTGGCTGGGTGTATTCGTGGTTGTAGTCGAATAATTGATCTTAAAATCCCTTCCATAAACATTTAACTTATAGTGTTGATAGTTATTTGAATATTTCAAGGAATTTATTAATTATTACTCTTGTATTACATTTGCTTCTCTTGATAAGCTTCGATAAAGAACAAGAGATCAGGTCTGCTGCATAAAATGATACCTTCATTCTATTTCACAGTTTCTCGTCAGTTGCAAACCACTACCTGAAATTACAATTGTTTTCGATAACTTCTTCTTCAGGCTCTACAGTTATAAATCCATGAATAATACAGTACATATAGCCAATAAAGGCAAATGAAAATAATATCAGAAACTGTATTGGGGTGCATGTGTAAGTTGAGATGATAGTCCATTAGTTAACATAGTCAATCAAATGTGTATATGGTGTATAGTCAGAAAAATGTGATGAAGTGTGAATGAACAATTCGGTGATATAGTGTTGTTTTATTGTCAACAGAATACAAGTGTCATTGGGGTGAGAGAAATGCGATAGCCACAAAATACATACAAATACACATTAACAAAGGGGACACTGAATGTGAGGGCTGACCGATAATGTCTAATGATAAAATAAAGAGGCTAAATTGTTACTTGTAATAAGATGTTACAGAGTTGGTAGGCTGAGTGTAAAATCACAAAGGTTGACAAAATTAAGGGTAACAATGAGGTGAAATAAACTGGGTGGAGAATGACAATAAATAGTGAAAATAACACACTTCACTCTTTGAATAGTAGTATAGAGAATATTATAAACTTAACCTGTAAGAAATGTAAGCATAACGATTGCTAATTTAAGTATTGGTTTGTAGGGATTTGATTGATTGTTTACAGGATTTCATCATGAGCTGACACTGGTTAGAGAAACATTGGAAAACCATCAGGGAGTACTGAACAGCTGTTTCGTCAGCCTAGTTCAGGACTCTTTACCAGTACGTATCCACCAACGGGGTTTGAACCCAGGACCTTCTGCTTGCAAGGTGAGCTAGCTCGTAGACCATTAAGCCATTAAGACCCGATCCAATGACCCATGAATTATACTTTCTGCCAATTCACGACATAGCACAACCGCCAGCAAAGTCTTCGGCGAGTATTTGTCCTCACAGCTGACCTGCCGCACCCTACTGATCACAAATTCCCACTAGAACCCCAGGTAACTACCTACCTGAATACGGCCAGTCACCAGTGAGCGTCACATTGATATTCAAGCAATGGTAGAGATTTGATTTAATTCAATTTTAGATTTTCCCGTCGATTGACTGGACCAAAGTGCTCGGTCTCAGGCTTACATGTCGGCTCCTTGTGCACATGCATCGATGATGTCTAGTCATGTAACTTGAAGTCAATTAGTAGATGGTGGCTAGCAGTGGAATCCAGGATGCCAATTTCGTCCTGATTTGGACTCGTCAACTGGATGTACCTGCATTATCCAGTGAGTGGTGTTGTGATATTGTCTCCGAGTCTTAGTGAGAACACGGTTATTAAACAGGTGGCTGGTACATTTAAATAGCGAGTCCTAGATAATACGTAATTCAGATTCTGGATTCCAACATGATTTGTCAATAGGATGACAAGAGTGTATATATAAATTGAAATTATCTCTAAAAAAAGATTATAAGTTTCCAGACCATAGATGTTAAGAACTTCCTGGAATAATGTGACCACCGAGTCAGTTTGAAGCTGTGGCTGACACAGCGAAACGTTCAGAAATATCTTGTTTTGATTTTTACTTAAACTCGCTAGGATTAATTTAAATAATTTATATCTCTAAAATATACGTTTGTAATAAACTTATATTATCCGCAGGTATATCATCGCTGCCTTTGGATGTGTATTGGTAGAAGATGACAGACTTGGTAAAGGAATATTTTTATTTGGAATTTGGTATTTCTGTATAGTCAAATTATATACTCCTTATCCTCAGAGTACCATTAGTACAGATCTTCCATTTTGTAATACTTCTGTCTTTCAAATTGTGTCTCTTTGTCTTCCTTTCACGTCTTTTCTGTTCCTCCAAAACGCTGGTTTTATTTTTTCTCTTTGATATCAAATCTACCTCCTTGCTATTTGATTTTTTTATACAGGCAAGTGTCTTTTTATATACTCCTTATAAGTCTCATCAGTAGCACTCGCCAAAGACGTACTACTTGTTGAAATTGTGAACTTAAATTACCAAGAAATTGGCGAAAGTCACATAGACTTGAGGAGTGTCCTATATACCCCCAAAGATTCCCTTCTTAAATGCACAATGAATGTATATTTTGTCTTCAGGAATTCTTATAATCGACTAGTAGATGGAATCACAATTGGTTCATCATTGGACCCCGTCTTAGCAGACGTTTTCCTTGCAAAACTTTAAAATGGGTGATTGAAAGATGTGATCAGTCAGTTCGATATGTGTGCAGCATTATATTGATGATGCATTTATCCTAATTATTGAGGATGTGAACACAAAAGAATTTTTTATGAAATTTGATAATATCCAACCTTCACTTATCTTCACTTTTGAAGAGTAGCAAGACATTAATCTGCATTTTCCGGATGTCCTGCTAAGTTGACAATAAGACTATTATTCTTTAGGGAGAAGCATGAGTAGAAAAAGCACGTGCATATGGCAATACACACAGTTTCTTAGTTACATGTCTTACAGGCAGAGGATGAGAGATGGGTGTACCGATGATTACCCACAAACTAACTCGAAAATATCGATGGTTCCGTGATGCATGTGGGTTATCCGAGTAGTTTCATCAAGAAACAAAATGAAGACATAAGACAGAAAGTCAGACAAGACGAAAGCACGCAAACTAACACTTTTTAAGTTACAGTGTAATGTGGACCTTTCAAGTAAGATTTCGCTTCAAGGGCTAGTCGCAACTATACGAAGAACATTTTGCGCAACAAGCCTATGCTTGCCTTTCTCTTGATGATGATGGATGAATATTATTCAAACTAAGGATAAGCTAGATAGTTTTTTGTGTAGTTATGGATTCGACCGCTCATAAGGTGATACTGATGTTTTACACGCTACTACACAGCTTAGTCAACGGTTTACTGAACATCTCCTGACGAAGTTTGTTAAAGGACAGACAAAAGCCATCCTTATTTGCCTTGTGTCAGTTAGTGGAGAAAATGAAAGCATTCAAAGTGATTCATTGCATCCCTTGTGAATCCTTCCAATAGACACCGCATTCCTCTACTATGTGAGGCTGAGACAATAGGCATTCAAACTGCTGAGCCCACACTATACATTCAAAAGAAGTTCGCACAACCATAATCCCTCCCTTGGCCAATTAAGACTTAACCAACTGATAATGTCACTACCACGCCTTATTATTATTATTATCACTCCTTCTCTTATCATCCCTTAATCTCATAACATTTTCATTCAAATGTACTTTATTTACTTCGCTTACAATCTGCCATTACTTAATCTATCCATTTATCTTTCTTAGCTCTTATCGACTTCATCAACCCCGGATATTTGTTTGTTTGACTATGCTGTTTTTTTCTATTATTCTTGTTAATGTAGGTCTCTGCACTTTTCTATCTTAAATTATAGATAGAGTCATTGTTGTTATTATCATGAATAGAATAAAATGTTAGAGAATTGGCTTTTCTAGGGATTCTATTTGTTCCAGGTAAGACCACGGATAGACATCAACTAGAGAACCTACAAATATCGATTTGTGAAAATTAGTTTGGTGCTCACTGCTGACTGGCTACAGGGCGAAGTTGCCTGGAGTTCTAGTGAGAAACTGGGTGACCAGTGGAGTCTGTTCAGTCGAGAATAAGGATGGCGTTCCCACTGATGATATTGGTTGCCAGTCGAACTAAACATCACGAATCGGCAAAACTGGAACTCATGGGCTGGCCAGTGAGGAGTCAGGTCCCATTGGCTGAATATTCTGTGGGCTTACCTTGTAACTGGAAGATCCTGGGTACGAACCCTGGCGGTATACGAATACTGATGATGAGTCCCAGGCTAGGACGAAGCAGTTGTTCAGTACTCCCTGTTGGTTTTCATGGTTCCCTAACTGATACCAATCCGTCGCTTAACCTGAAAGAATAAAATGCCACAAATAGAGACGTGGTATAAATAATACAGCATGTTAGAAAGATGAACTGTGACCAAGATAGAGACATTTGTAACTACAAAAGACAAGGGCCAGGCAACAGATCGTGTATTAAGGAAAATCAACACGTATTTACAGATTTTAATGTACATTATTGTAGATTATTGTTAGTAGAAAATATAGTCTTTTGATTGGTTGTTTCTCACAGAAAGTTGACCTTGCATCTCTTTGTGGCTGTGCCAGATCATCCATATGCTAACTGTATCCGCCTACGCAAAGCCTTTGTTCTCATTTTCTCACCACCAATATTGGGGACATAAACATTGACGTTAATTACTGTCTACCAACTTTGGCTAGCCACCCGCTCTCACCACGCATTACGTAGTTAAAGGCAAGAATTCTCCTCAATTTGTGGGTGTTTCATATATAAACGGGGACGGTTACATAATCATGTCAAAATTCATTCAAAAAATCATGAAGTTCGAGCACGCAAAATTACTAAGTATTAGTAAGGAAACAGATGAATCCAGTTACCGTGGTACATCATAAAACGTGAAATGAAATTTCAACGAGTGAAAGTGAAAGATTCAGTGCCCGAAAATGAGTGAATAATAAGTTAGTAACAGTCTGTTTAGGGAAAATAACTTCGGTTTCATTCTTCAAATAGTCACAAATTCAGAAATTCAAAGATATCATGCAGTGCATTATCTGTGAAACATCTTGAAAGATTCGTATCTATTGTCTTCTATCAGTCAGGTGCTTAGCATTGGCGCTGTCAAATGAAGCCTTACCTCTAGGATTCAGATGCTCGGGCACATGTTCGACAAACCTTGTAAACGACTTTCCTGACGATTTTCTCACGTGCTCGCTACCGCATTGGTATGTGGATTCAAAAATACATTTGGATTTAACCAGAGCGAGGTTGTTCTACGTTGCGTCGTTTATTCGCCTGGCAATTCTTTCTTCAATTTCATCATCTTCAAATCCTAATGAAAAGAAAACTAGTTTCAACTCTACAGTACTATGCACTATCTTCTTCAAGTCACACTTATTGTACTTCTCTACAAATTGTTCAGAATACCGCTTTATCTTTAAACATTCACTAGTGAGATTGATTTCTTGTGTTGTTGTGTTGTTTTTTATTTTGAAGCTAAGATTTTCTGCTCTCTCATGTGGTGTTCTCGTCTGCATTTTCGGCACGTTCTTCTACTCTTATAAAATGATGAATTGACTATTCGGTTAAAGCATTTTTAAACTATTTCACTTTCAATGCCCATTTGGTTTACTACTATTGAGGTTCTTATTGTTTTATTCAAACTGAGACAATTTATTTTTAACATTCCTTTGGGTTCCGAGTGGAATAAAAGGCTTCGGCAGCACAGATCCATTTCACACTGTTCTTTCTGGTCCTCCTTAGCCGATCCAACGACTGCCCACAGGCTGTCATTTCCTTCCCAATATGACCTCCTCCTCCATATCACTCTTTTCGTGTTTCTTGAACAACTGTTTCTTGATTGGTTTATTCCAATAGTTTCTCATTGTTATTTCGTTCTTACCAACCATCTGGTCTCCATCAGGAAGTGAAGACAGATGTAGATAAACGTTTGTAGCCTGTTAGACATTCTTTTCGTAACAAGCCAAGTTTCTGATTTATCTATAAAAACTGACTTACTTAGAATTGGTGTTGAAAATCTTATTTTTGCTCTGTATGCCGAGTTCAGAAGACTCCTGAATTGATTTCAGTGTGATGAGGATGTACTTTGCCTTTCGTATTCCGGTTTTGGCACCCTGACCCGTGTTGCTTGTAACTGAAACGATGCCGTCTAGATAAGTGAAGCAGCTGAACTCTTTCAAAATACTCTCGTTGATAGTGACTGGTGCCTATTATTGTTGGTTTTTATCTTCATCACCTCTATCTTCTCTGTGTTTTATATTTATATTTTATATTTTTGATTACAGCTTGATTCCACACAGTACTTTTGGTAGAAGTGTGGAATTTTCAGCATGGATATCGGTAGCCCAAATTTTGCAGGACGACCATAGATATCGGGTGTGCGTCGTCATGGGATCGAACCTCGGACCATGTGCATGGCCGGCGAGAGTCCTAACCACTGTGCCACCGACGCACCGACGATGTTAACTTGAAGTCCCGTCTATGTTGCTGTTTCTGTCAACTTGTTGGTTTTCACCTGTTTCACCAGTTTCCTAGAACTTGTATGCCATGTCCTCTCATTTCGTTTGTAGCATGGACAACCATTCTAGCTTTGTAAATTCCACAACCCCTATCCTTGTTTTTGCCTTCATGGAAAGAAGATATATTAGTTGACTGGTTTTCCATAAACCTAACCCCGACCCACGTTATTTCGTCTTTCCATTTTCAGTGAAGTATAAACTTTTTTATATTTTCGTTGTGCCTACTGGTGCCTACTATCGTTTTTTGGTTATATCCATCACCTCCATCTTCACTGTGTTAACTTGAATTCCAGTCCTTGGTTGCTTCTTATGTCGACTTGTTGGTTTTCGCCTTCCATGTGTTATCGCAGATTTCTAGCACTTCTATGCCATATTCTCTTATTTCTTTCGCAGTTTGAACAGCCTTTCCAGCCTTGTACACTGTGTGAACATTCCACATCGCTATCCCTAATTTCGCGTTCATCGAAAGAAGACACATCAGTGGACCGGCTTCCCATAAGCCTAATACTAACCCACGTTATCTCGTCTCTTCGATTCCAGTGAATAACAGGGTAATTTTTTATACATTTTCGTTGTACTCAGAAATTTTTGTAGCGATTAGATTATCAACCCGGATTAGGATCGCCAGCCCGAAGCCCAGGCTTCCATCTTTTCCCAGGCATGCAAACGGCTAGAAAACTTGCAAATTAGTAAACTAGGTGAGCGTTTTTTGTCAGTTAGAGTTGAAAATACTGTTTCGTCCTCGTCTGGGTTTCATCAGGAGTATCTAGATACAAGTTATTTAGATTCAGTGAATAAAGGTTATAACAGGTAAGTAATTTTTTTTGTTTATTTACAATTCAGACAATATTTCAATTTTATTTTTGAAATATATATTTTCTAGATAAGGGAAGTTTATGTTTATACATTCAAGTAGTATGATAAACACTTAAACGTTAGAAATGCCTAGAAATAATATTTTGTATAAGCTTTGTTCAATACTTTCGCTTGGTTTGGTGATGATGGATTCAGCAACACGCAAAAGTACTTCCTTATTATTATCATAACATTATCATATACATATATAGAGGGAGACAAAATATCCTCAGAGATAAAATGAAAACAAGACTGAAATGAGTCAAACTAAAGTAGAAGAACACTGAATGATTGAGTGTTGAATACGTTTTTAGCAAAACAACTAGAGCGAAAAATGGAAATGATAGCTGTCAACCGCACAGCAGTTAGAACTCTCGCCAACCATGCACATGGTCCGGGTTTCGTTCTCCTGCCAACGCACATCTGATATCGATGGTTGGCCTGCAAAATTAGGCTGAAAATTTCATAATTTTACCAAAACTACGGTGTGGAATCAAGCTATAATAAAAATGAAATAAAAAGAATGAGCAGTCTTATTACAGATTGTGTCTCAGGAATGGATTTCTCCATTTCCCCCTAAAATCATTACTCCAATCAAAAGCCTACAAAAAAGAAATGCCACCAGAAAACATTCTATAAAAGCACCATGGTGAACTCAATTTGTTAGCGAAAAACGACGCTAAAAGAGTGAAGAATAGGGAGGACATTTGGGACACTTTCTGAACTAAAGAATAATGAACTATAGAATTTACGGATAGAGAGCATTAAATCAGTAAAATGAACGACGTACCCAAAGATAATCATTAATACCAACGGCTCATAAAGCATCTTGTCCAATCAAATCGAAAAGACACTAAATAATCACCTAGAAGCAAGACAAACTACAAGAAAGATGAATATTGAATGAAACAACGAAACTAGTTCATTGTTTGTGTTAAGTCAGAGTTCCTTAAGTCCAGTATACTCCTAAAACCAATCGTTACATTCTCAGGAACACAATTATAGCATTTATTCAAAAACCATTTACGGAAAACTAAAATTTCTGAATCAGCAGTTCTGTTTTTGGAGAAAATCAGAGACTGGTGGTTGAGCTACATATATCGCGAATTGGAAGAAGTGGGAAGTCGTGACCATTGGGACTTGTTCCAAACGGCTGAATGAACTACAAGTTTGCATTGTATGCGGAAGATCCTAGACTAAAACTTCGATGGGTTCATACTTCTGAAGATTCTCAAACTGGGATGTGAAATCAGTTTGGTTTTCCCTGGTTCTCTAGTTGTCCGCTAAGAGATATCAGCTGCTATAAACAGTGAAAAAAATAAAGGAAATCATCAATGTAATCATGAAAATTATGGCGTCTGTAGGTATCACATCATTATATACATTAATTGAGCGAAATGTAGAAAATGAAGCAGCTACTCTTTCAACACATAAGAATGATATTTTTGGGATGGATGGAACTTCAAACAATTATGCCTAAATTTAATTTGTGGATGGTGACTAGCAGTGGAATCCAGGATGCTCATTCCGTCCTATTTGGGACTCGTCAGCTGGATGCACCCGCATTTCCGAGTGAGTGATGATGTTCCCACCGAGGCTTGAACCCAGTGCCCATAGTTTCAAACGCTAAAGCGTTATCCACTAGACGACTTGGGCCACAAGAGCCACCTCTTGTCCAATGGTCTAATCAATCGACGGCAAAGTCTAAAATTCAACTAAATTTATGCCTTAAAAATTTTATTTGTAAAATCTCAGTGAAATTGAAATGAGTAATTCCAACGTTTTCTGAGTTCGGGGAGCTGGTTCCAACTTCTTAAATTAAAATAACACAGGTTTGAATATATGAAAGACATCTCTTACTTTTAAAAACTTTGTACAATCATATATGAGTTATGAAACAGAATTGCATAAACTCTGACTAAAATTTGACCTCAGATTTACAAATAATAGTCTACTATGGCGGCCTGCTTAAAACTTGGGCTACCAAAATTTTCCGTCACTTATATTGCATCTGATTTCTTGGGTTTATTTTGTTTTAATTATTCAATTATGTGTCCAAAACGTGTTACTTACTCTCGCGATTATTTAAAATGTTTTCAACCGGATAATTTACGAGTATATAATAACCTTAAGAAAAAGCATCATGGTGGGTGGCAAAGATCCTTAAAGTGTACTCCAATGCATCAGATGACTGTTCCCGTGATTATGAGCACGAATTGCAGGTCATTATCGAACAAGATTAATCACTTGGATTCTCTATTATATTCAAATATCTATCGTAATACAGGTGCAATAACGCTTCAGGAAACTTGGCTACACGACTCACTTGATGATAATTTATTCTTACTAAATGGTTTCAGTATGTACAGACAAGACCGAAGTAGTTCAAGGAAGAAGCGAGGCGGCAGTGTTGCTACTTTCATCAATTCTCAGTGGTCTGTTGCCAACAACGTCTGTTTTAAATCCTCAAATGATAATATTGACTGTATAACTGTCGACCTAAACACCTATCTAAATACAAATTCATTTATATCACGAATGTTTATATCACATCTTGTTGTAGCACTTCAGAATTATCTATGCTTGCTGATGAATTCACTATTTTTGCTGCCGCCTCTTCTGGTAACTCCCTGTCCATAGTGACAGGTGATTTTAATTCATGTGACTGCAGCTTTCTCACAGTGACAGGTCATGAAAATCTTGTTAACTTTCCCACCAGACTGGATAATTCCCTTGATCTTGTATTTATAAATGACTCCGGAATATACGAAGCTCGTAAAAGAGCTCCACTGTTTAACTCAGATCATTGTATTGTATGGGTTTTTACCTAAAATTTATGGAAAGTTACACAACAGAACTTTTCACACCTTTCTAAGAAAACTGTACATTGATGTCACCACATGGAGAATGTTCAGAACCTCAGAAGCATGCTCAAAGACACAAGGTGAGAATTGTTGAATGAAGAGTCTCTTGATGACACATTCTCTAATATTACAAGTTATCTCAAATTTTATCTTGACACCTGTTGTCCCAGAGAAAGGCTCTTCATCAGATTTGACCGTTTCTCCTCCCCTCAACTTGAAAAGCTTCGAAGGCAAAAAGAAAAATTATATAAAATGAAGGATAATGTTGGTTTGAAAGGAATTAACATCCTAATAAAGTCTGAAATGCACAGAGTGAATTCAATTTACAACCAAAAGTTTATGTCCTGTTAAAATGCATCTAACATATGGAAACTTTTCAAAAAAATTACTGGTGGTAAGCAGATGAACAGTATTCCTTATTCCCTTGATGTTTGCACACTAAACAAGTCCTTCATACATTCTCCCACAAATGCCAAACTTTCTAGTGTTACAAGTATTAATGAAACCTGCTTCCCTGGATTTACTACAAATGATGTTCTAAAATGTCTCCAGTCTATGAACCCTTCTTGTAGCCTGGGTCCGGATGGTTTGCTTAGTGTTATTCTTAAAAATTGTGCAGATATCCTGTGTTATCCTCTCATGGACATATTTAATGATTCTTTTTCCAAAAATGTCGTGCCAGCCGCCTGGAAGGACATTAAAATTGTACCTATTCGTAAGTCGTCTACTGCGACATGTTTTAAATTCAGACCCATTGCTATTACTTCCCCTTTTCTAAAAGCTATGGAAAAGTTGCTCTTACTTAATCTTCAACATTCACTTAAAGCCTTTAACGATCCCAAACAATTCGCCTACAAACATAGTAGAAGTACTTTAGATGCAGCTGCAGTCTTGTATCATAACATTGTCTCCAGTTTAGACAAGGGGGCTCAATTTGTTCGCTGCACCTTTCTAGATTATACAACTGCTTTCGACTCAATACCTAGGGACATTTTACTAAACAAGCTTGCTGAAACTCAAACTGACTGTTGGGTTGTCAAATGGCTCCATTCTTATTTCTCAGAAGAAAGCAATACACTGTATGTCAGGGAAAGTCGTCCACTTCATTGCTTACTGAGGCTGGTGTCCCTCAAGGCGCTGTCCTTTCTCCTTTTCTGTTTTCTTTCTTCTTGCATGACTTGCCTCACTCCGATGAAATGAACTTTGTTAAGTATGCCGGTGATCTAACTATTTCAATGTCTGTTAACTCTCAACTTGACTGTATTAAGATTAACAACTTTCTATCAGGAATTAGCAAATGGTTTTCGTCTAACGGCCTTAAGCTAAATCCTTCAAAATGTCAGACTCTTAATTTCAGTTTCCGATGTAAAGGAAAGTTAAATGAAGCCGTTGGTTCCTATGACCCTTGCAAAATTGATCATACTGAGATAGAAACCAAGTCTGAATTTAAGCATCTTGGATTAATTCTTTCTTCTGACCTATCTTGGTCTTCTCATGTCTTAGCGATTTCTCAAAGAATATTTCGTCTGACTTTTTTACATTAAGAAGTTGAGGCACTCAGGCATAACCCAACCACTCCTCTTATAGTTTGTCAACTCGTGTATTTTACCTATTCTTCTTTACTGTTCACCATTATTCTTTCCTGTATTGCTAAAAAAGGACTATGTCATACTTCGTAGAACTCTGAAGACTGTCAGTAGGACGAGTGGTATCCTATTGGGCCTTATCGTTGACATTTTCACTGATAGGCACTTGATGTCATGCAACAATTTCGCTAAAGGAATTTTGTCAGACTCTGAGCACCCACTCTACCAGCAGCTCCAACCTTGTGTCTCCTCAGGTAAAACAAGAAGTCTTTTCAGAAAACTTTATGCACGTACGTCTTAGTATAAAAATTCCACTATACCATATTTAGCACGTACTCTATGTGATGAAAATAGTGTCAGAAATGAACCAACTGACCTTCTTAGCACCACTAAAAAGACCATTTCCTTCAGCCTTAAAGCATCATACTTTATTGTTATTGTATTTCTTATATTTATAATCCTCTCACTTTTATCGTTTTGTTTATTTTATTTTTCATAAGTGTGGACATAATTTTAAGCTGTATATATGACTGTTAACTTTCTATTTCACCTCACTATACCATATCAACAGAACATTAGACCCAATTATCCATAACATGCTAAAGTTTCCAAACTGAATCGACAATACCGTTTGAAACAAACTCACTGTTATTATTATTTATTTATTATTATTATATCTAATAATTATGTCGTTAATGTGGACAAATTCCTCTGATTAATTTTGTTTTAATTTTTAATTTTTTATACACTTTGAGTAAATCAGATGCAATATTGTGACAAATGCTGAGAATTCCATTCTGTATTATAAGTACTGTTTTTGGAATAAAGTAAATTATTATTATTACTTTTGTTAAACAAAGCAAACAGTGTGTACTTTTTCGTCATATTTTTGCGTTCGCAGATAACTGAATATGAAAATATATATGTACATGCGGTAAACAAAGGTGTGTGCATGTGTGTATGGGTAAATAGTTGTAAATCATTTTTTAGCCTTTCTATAAGAAGATATAGACAATCGGGAATCTTGATCAAGCATGGATGATTAGTGATACATATCCATGTTTTGATTGTACATTAGTGACTAGTGTGACGTGTCTAGTCCTTTCTTTGGTGCACACAGAATTCTATCAGTCAGGTTTGCAATGTGGCTACCATTCTAGGTAGCTCACCATCACAGTGCACATTGATTTGATGATATTAGGTCGTTGGTAGCAATCGACAGGAAGCCTTGCCTGACCTAGGTTTTTTGGTAGTTGGAAATCATCAGCAAGGGGTATCTGCAACATTGAAAGAACTCATGTCCCTTCTGAGATTCGAACCAGCGTCACTGAGTATTGCAGTCGGAGAAGTTACCACTGAGCCATTCTGGCTCGAATCTCAGAAGGAACACCAGTTCCTTCAAGGTTGCAGATACGCCTTGCTGATGAGTGCCAACTAGCACGAAACCTAGACACGAGGTTTCCTTCTAATTGCCTCCAACCACCTAATATCACATCCAGTTTTATTTAATAATATGTACTTGCCATGTACCAGCTAAGATCACACTTTCACGTCTGTTCAAACTGTTGGGATTCACCCACATATATATGTAGAGCTTCTGCAGACACTCTTTCTTTATACTAACCAAAACCTTACTGTTGAACTTAAGTCCCATCATAGTCGTTCTTGCCCCCCATTTCTATCGAGTGCAGTCGTGGATCTGTTTTCTAGTTTCTTCAATTCTACAGAGGTCTTATTAAATCACCTTTAGACATATTCATAATCGTATTCACTTACCTATGACTATGAAAATTAGTCGAAGATAATCCCGAAAAATCTGATGAAAGAGGACACACTGTTTACAGTGCTTAACAAAATTATCAAAAGTAGAATAATATTTGTAAGTCTGAGGTCAATTTGTTTATTGTTTATTATTTTTTTTTGATGTATGTTTCATGACCCATATGACAACGCAAAAATGCCTTTATGCTGAGGAACGATTATTAAGTTGTTATAGATAAGATGAAACCATCAGTGCATGTCGTTTTGTAGTTTCTAAAACTTGGAACCAACATATTTATTTTCTTACACGCAGATTTATTTATTTATTTATTCATTTATTATAGCTTGATTCCACACCGTATTTTTGGTACAAGTGTGGAATTTTCAGCATGTGATATCGGCAGCCCAATTTTGCAGGCCGACCATAGATATCGGGTGTGCGCCGGCAGGGGATCGAACCCCGGACCATGTGCATGGTCGGCGAGAGTCCTAACCACTGTGCCACCGACGTAATAAATGTAAACTGTTCTATTCTGTTCTTCACAATGTTTGATCACTGACGTCTAGCTTAAAGACAGAGTACGTTGTAAAGCGTGTTGAACACTTCAACTATTTCTGAAGTTGCTCCAACCCCAGTGGAAAGATTAATGACAAAATGTCAGTCCGGAAACAAAAAGCTTCTGTGGTATAATTATGTAAGCTCTGGAGTAGACGTAATACCTGGCCGTCAGCCAGAGGGCGCGTGTACAGTTCAGTGGTCCT
This sequence comes from Trichobilharzia szidati, assembly GCA_944472155.2. Taxonomy (NCBI): domain Eukaryota; kingdom Metazoa; phylum Platyhelminthes; class Trematoda; order Strigeidida; family Schistosomatidae; genus Trichobilharzia; species Trichobilharzia szidati. Next base: position 22,835 of record CALYDE020000723.1, on the reverse strand, counting down.
ATCTGTCCTTCATTATGAGTGAGACATGCGGACACTAAAAATGGAAGATACAAAAGGGGCCAGCCGTGCTTGTTCACAAATGTTTCCATAATATAGTGAGCAATTTTGAGGTTAGCCATAGTGTCTGTTATGGAGGGAAAGCCAATCAGTGAGGTTGTGAAAGTGACTCTGACTGAGATAGCTAGGAAGCGGACTGCGAATTCCTAGTCACTACCTTCTTCGACAAGCATAGTTAGCTAACATAGTATTAGGCTGTAGAAGTGTAACCTGCGGTCAAATCAAAACCTGGCTTCACTTCATGAGCCAGCCACGCAGGAAAGTTTAAGCTGTCCCGGGTTGGGCTCCTCATAATGCTTAGAAGCAGTGACTGGAGTTTATTGGAGATCTGACTGAAAAATTTCTCAATGCAGCAGATGCCTTCGATCTCTGTGATACCCTTTGTTGACTTAACTGTCAAGTTCTTCCATGGTAATATTTGTCTTCTATGACATTCTGCTTGCTACGGTTCTTTTCATTTTCTCTTCTGTCTAGCTTTGTGTGTTATTTATGGTGTGTCAACGTGAAATTCAGTCAGTTAGACAGTATTTCTCAACGTTAGAAAGACAATCCAATTCACATGAATTAATTGATAGTTTGTAGGTGAAATCCTAGAAGTCAGAGATTTTGTTTAATGTTAACATATGCTATGCTGCCTTACTGTTATGATTTAAAATCATGAGATCCTTTTTGATTGGCACTAGTCAGTAACTAGTGTAATGTGTCTAGTCCTATCTTTGGTGCAGGCTGATGAGGACCAATTAGCACGAAACCTAGGTTCAAGGCTTCTTACCCATTGCCTCCAACCATCTACTACAAACAATCGTGAAATCTACTCATCAGTACATTAAAGAGGAAACAAGAATTTCAACAAAGATTTTACCTGTTGAATTTTACTCTCAACAGGGCCGTACAACTGCAATCGAAATACGTATACGTTAGTTAGTCGGTCATTTATCGTCTAATTTAATTTATAGAGGATAAAAATTCCGAACTTGATTAGAAAGTTCGTAGGTGTGGTGATGACATGATCTATTATTATTATTGTTCCGTTGGGCCCCGAATGGAACATAGGTAAGCTTCACTTAATTGATTATCATTATTTTGCAGTATTGTCCTATTTTCATAGAGTTATCCATTGGACTGCTTAGCAACATCATTATTCATTCACGGGAGAATACAGGTACATCAATCTGACGAGTCTTAAAGAGGACGAAATATGCATCCTTGAAATAACTGCTAGTCACCATCACCAAGCTTACTTCAAGTTAAACAAACAGATGTCGTCGAAGCATCTGCACGAGAAGCCGACATGTCAGTTCGAAGCCGAACACTTGGCTCCAGTCAGCCACCAGGAAAGTCCAAAATGATTTGAATGAGTACGAATATAAGAACAGATAGTTCAGCGAAGAGTACCTTTTCAACGGCGTATTCATTCACCGTACAATCGCAGTTATACATAAGTATTTTTGTATGTGTTTACAGACAGGAATAAAAATTGGTCTGAATTACTGTTTACATCATCAAAGTGTTTCAAAAACATGTGATGGATAATCAAATTTTAACTAGGGCTGTGAAGAATGCCAAGTATTGATAAGGATTGCATAATATGAATATGTGATTGAATAGAATTAGGAAAATAACAATAATAAAACCATAAAAAACGGAAGGTTGGTTGAAACATAGTGAATTATAAATAGAAAATACCGTAGTTAATACACGCAGTAATATTCTTTGCATGTGCTTTGCAGTTCAGTAAATGATTGAATAATTTTTTTCACAAAAAACCATTGCTAAATTCGGTATGGTAGAATTTTTATATTTAGTAGTTGCACGAGCATGAATGCTTCTCATGAAGTTTCTTCTGGTTTTACCTGAAGACATACAAGCGAAAAGTTGCGAATAAAGAAGATGCCCAGTACCATACAAGATATGTTTAGCCAACTACCTGCAGGAATTGAAGTGCCTATTGACAATGATGTCAGTTACTTGAGTCAAAGGCATTTCACTGACAACCCTACTTACAATCTTCAGTGTTCTACATAATATGACAGTCTTTTTTGAGAAGTCCAGGGAAGAATAACTGGGGCGAGCAGTAAAAGAGAATGAGTAGAATACATGAATTAACAGACTGTAAGAAAAAAGGTTGAGCTATTCCATAAGGTTTAAACGTCTTTATGTAATGAGTCGAAGGAAGAATTTTTTAGAAATCAACAAAATATGAGATGATCGATACAGACTCGCAGAGAAACTGATGCTAACATAAGAGATATTCGGTTTACTCCCTATCACAGTGCCATCAGCATTATAGGAATCCTAGGTCTGAATCAGTCTATGCTGGTCTCATTATCATGAGAAACTAAAATCAACAATATGACATTTAGATTCATTTTAAGACCAATGAACTGAGAGGATTTGTTTATTTCAGATAAGAATCGATCCATGTCAGAACCAATTAACAGTTTTCTTCGCTCAATACTCAAGATCAGATGGCCAGAAAAGATCAGCAACAGAGATCTCTAGGAGCGAACCAACACAGCAGGAACCGATTGTGAAACAAATAGGCAGGAAGAAATGGAGATGGATTGGCCATACTCTGAGGAAACCATCAAGTGACATCACTAGACAAGCCATTGCTCGAGTGGAACGGGAAAGGGAAGCGGCGATTTGGTCGTCAGTAAAAGGGTGACTTGGAGGAGGTCATCTGAAGAGGAGATGAAAACGTGTGGGCAGACTTGGAGCCAGGTGACGACTGTAGCAGAGAACCGAACGCAATGGAGACGTACTTCTGAAGCCCTATGTTCCTTTAGGAATTAAAGGAAACAATAATAATATAGTAATGTCAGAACCATCTTATGCAGAAAACACCAAGACAGAAATGGCTACATCATCGACACATTTAGTGAGGTTAGCTAAGGAAGAATTCGGAAGGCCATGCAAAAAGAAAGAAAAAGGAATGTAGAGAGTACATACCATCTTGAGAAATACCAGTTCCCGTTAGCAATGAAGTGGAGCGCATTCCAATAAAAACGGTATGCATTTTTCTCCCCGATAGATAAGGAGACAGCCACCTTGACACCCACGACTCAGTTCATGCTGTAATCGGCTCGTTAAGTAAAATTACCCTAGGAATAGAGTTAAAAGCAGTAGTGTGTAGTCTACAAATGAGTCTACAATAAACTTTACGCCTCTATAAAGAATTGAAAAAATATTGTGGTGGAGTGCAACGACAGCGTCTAATGTGCTTCTACTATATTTGTAAGTAAGCAACTTGGGGTTATTAAAAGATTTCAAAGAAGGTTTAAGAATAAGCAGCATAGGTTTCTCCACAGTTTTAAAAAAGGACATGATGGTGATTTGTCTTAACTTCAGACTTGATCCAGAAGATGAATTTGGTACAGTCATCAGCTTTATTTCTTTCCAAGCAACAGGATGAAACCAAAATATCAGCACACTTCTGAAGCAAAATACGTGGTACACCATCTGGACCTAGGCTGTGTGATGGACTAAATGATTTGAGGTATGGCAATACTTCGTTTTTATTAAAGCCAGGTAAGTGAACATTCATGTTCAATCATATTAGCTTGTCACATCATAAAAAATCTGTTTAAGACATTCACATAAGGATAGGCACCACTTGAAATGTGTTTCTGACTTGTAAGTTTATTAAAATGATTCAAGATGTTAGAAGCACTCCTACATGATAAAATGTTCTCGTTATTTATCCCATTTAGTCTTTGTATTTCAGACTCATCAGAGAGTCTCTTGTTCGAACATATACATTGTCATGTAATTTATATAGATTCTGGTTACCTCTTCTTAGCTCATTTTAGTTGTAGAGAAGTGATCCTAATAAATCTCATAAACAGTGTTCTAGTATATAACTGAATTTAAGATTTTCCCTTCGACTCATTAGACCGAAGTGCTCGGACTCAGGTAGACATGTTGGCTTCTTGTGCGGATGCTTCGACGATGTCTGGGCATTTAATTAGAATTTAATTCGGTGGATGTTGACTAGCAGTGGAATCCAGGATGCACATTTCGTCCTATTTGGGACTCGTCATCTAGATGTTGTTCCCACCGAGGCTCTAACCCAGTACCCGTAGTTTTAAATTTTCTCGTCGATTGATTAGACCGAAGTTCTCGGTCTCTGGTTCAAATTTCCTGTTGCACAAAAGGTGGCTCTCGTGTCCCAAGTGATCTAGTGGATAATGCTTTGGCGTTTGAAACTATGGGTACTGGGTTAATGCCTCGGTGGGAAAATCATCACTCACTGGGGAATGCAGGCACATCCAGTGACGAGTCTGAAATAGGATGAAATGCGTGCCAGTGGCACAGTGGTTAGGACTCTCGCTGACCATGTACATGGTCCCAGGTTCGATCCCCTCTCGATGCACACCTGATATCTATGGTCGGCCTGCAAAATTTGGGCTACCGATACCCATGCTGAAAATTCCACACTTGTACTGAAAATACGGTGTGGCATCAAGCTGTAAATCAAAATAAATAAATAAATAAAAACCCTGGATTCCACTGCTAGTCATCATCCAGCAATTAGGCGTTCTAGTTGGAAAGCAAATTTCCAAACAAAACTTGAAAAAGCAGATGATATTAGAGACAGTAACGTCTGACATTTCATGGATGAATAGATCTCAGTCAATATCATGCAACATGCATCTTAGCGTTTGAACATTGTCATGAGAATAAGATTTACAAAAAGCAAAGATGAATGGTCAACTTGCATAAGGAACAACTTGAGTTCTGTCCTTATAATGTTTGACAGTTAAAAAACTTACAACTGAAGTATGATTCATTTCTCTTCACACTTCGTTTTGAAAAACAAAACGCCTATAAACATTAGATGAGACATCACCTGTGCTGTTTTGATTGGACCAATCTGAATTATAAGGAAATTAAGTCACGTTTAACTTGGGCGTCAAACTCTACTTCCGGTCAATCAATCATGCTAATGTGAATCAGTGAAATACAATCATTCTAGACAATAAAATACACCTGTGCTTCCAGTCAACACATTGATGTTAGCAAGAAGAAATATTTATCAAAATACGTATTTACCTGTTTCACTTATATTTTTAAAGTGACGCACTTACATCGGCTGACTTCTGTGTACAAGATAGTGTAACGGGAAGACTGTCTGAATAATCCATCCTGAACCATCCATTTACAATATTGACACTTACTTGGATGTTTCAACCCCCCTTTTAATTATTTTCCTCTATATCGTCGCCTTAACGTTTGCATATCATTTGTTTACCTAATCCTTATTCATGGAAAATTCCCAATTGGGATATATAGAAAATCAAAACTAGTGATTTGGCGAAGAAGCTCTTTTCAATGAATTTATTACCATATTGTACAGTAGTATATGTAAGCTGGCGGAATTGAATCATAGGTGTGAATGTATTGACTAATAATAGTATGTTCTGAAGTTGGTTTGTAAGAATAAGACTTGTTTTTTACTAGTTGATCACGGATTGATATCAGTTAGAGAACCATTGAAAACCAGCAACAGGGAGTACTGGACAGCTGTTTCATCCTAGTTTGGGAATCATCGGCAGTACGCACCCACTGGGGTTCAAACGCAGGACATTCCGGTGACAAGGAAAGCTCGTATATCATTCAGCCACTGGAACCCGATTCAATGGCTCATGAATGTGATATTTACACGTCTTTTAAACCTACATATAAAATGTGTTTTGGGGAGGGCGTATCCTAAAGTTTGTGGAAGCCTTAATTGGTAATTAGGAAGTTTAAACCAACTTTAAGTGATCAAAGCAACAATTCGTCATCACATATAACCTTCCTTGGCAAACTTTCTTTTGATACCATAGCAGATAAACTATTACCTCTCTTATCTTATTTAATGATTGATCTTCATTGTTATTTTGATCTTCAATATGGTGGCCTTTTTAACTTGACCTAAGTAGTCTATTTTCTCACCTCTTCACTCTTTATTAATTTCATATACATTCCCATAACAAGTCCGTGTGTGTGATCGGATTGGTCAGAATGTGTTGTGAAAACACACACTACAGGATTCAGACAAATTACGTCTTCCTATTGCTTTGTCCAACTAAATTCATAAAGGGAACTAATTGTTTAAAAAATAAAAGCATTACGTAATATTTGAGGAAATTGTATTTGTAAAATCTCAGCGAGATTAAAATGAGTAATTCCAACGTCCCGTTCGGCAATCTGGTTCGAACTTCTCCATGTGCATCTATCAGTTCACCTGCTCTTGTGGAGCAAGGTACATTAGCCGTAGTCAGAGGACGCTTTCCACACGTATACGAGAACATATTCCAGCATGGTTTTACAAGGGAGAAAAGAAGTGTGTGCGAAGCTCTATTTTAAAAATTTGTCCAATCATGAGTCATTCAACAAGTATCAGCAAGTATAATAAACGAAATTTTATGAGCTGTGATCAAAATTTGACCTTGGACTTAAAAAAATTGGTCTACTTTTGTTAAACACTTTAAGCAGAGTGTACTTTTCATCAGAATTTTAGTGATTACGTTCGACTAAAAGTTCATGGACCTAGGTAACTGAATATAAAGATATTTGTGTATACGCGGTATGCAATGGTGTGTGTGTGCGTCTCCATAAGAAGATAGAGACAAACGAGAATTTAGACCAAGTATTAATAATTATTGATACATATCAATTTTTACTAATTAATTAGGCTTTGCCATGCATCAACTAATATCACACCTTCATGTCTGTTCAGACTGTTTGTATCTAGAATTTTATGATTAGACGTATTTTCAAAATTATGATGTTTAGGATTAGAATTTAGTTGAAGCACCTTGTCGAACTTATTGCTTTTTCTTCTTTTTGAAGAATGAGCTGCTTTATTCGACCTTCTGGAGTTGTCAGATGACTCGACAGCTGCGGATATACGGTATGCATTCCGTTCCAGACAACGGACAGTGGAAACACAATAATTGTGCCAGTAACATAGTTTCTTTGTTAATTTAATTCGATTGCAGAAGAATTCAAATGAACTATCGTCAAGATTTGACAGAATAGTTCTAAAATATTTGGGCGATTAGTGAGAAAGGGACATTTGTAAAAATTATATCTGTAAAATCCCACCGAAATTGAAATGAATAATTTCAACGTTTCATTCGGCAATCTCGTCAGAACTTCTTCAGGGGAATTAATCGAAATTAATATAACAGAGGTTTATATGTAAAAGGAACATCTCTTGTTTGATAACATACAATTTTAGGATGCAAAACAAGATTGATTTAGAATGACAAGTGGAACAAGTGAAATAATACCAGGGACAATTCAAAGTGAGAATAATATAGAATAAGATAACAATTGACGTTATAAAGGAAGAGTATACAAAGTGAATAAACAAAATGAAAAAAATTGGTAGGGCAATATATAAAATGGGAATTACAATTCTTCAGCATAGAGGGATTAAAACCATGGAAGTTGGAGGGGTGGAACGAAATTTTTCTATATAGAGAGATCTGGCTTTTCTGTTTCGATCCTTATTATTTGCCCTTGTTCCTGTTTAATCTATAATTGTAATGCTGCTCTTTGCAGTTGTGTGACACAATTATAGTGTTTTACTTTACAACCGCGATTCTTTTAAGTGGATCCAAGACACTATAACCGTGGACGTTCTACAAGCATAGTTTGTGCATGACTGTTGCGGACAGAGTTTTCATTGAAATTAGATAGTTGGAGGCAATCGGCAGGAAGCGTTGGATCTGGGTTTCGTGATAGTTGGCACTCATCAGCAAGGCGTATCTGCAATCTTAGAGGAACTCATGTCCCTTCTGAGATTCTAAACCGCGTCACCCACTGCTGCAGTCAGAGACGTTACCACTGAGATATTCGAGTTTTCATTCCAATTTTTCGAAAGACTCCTATTTATACTCAGGTCCTTCTTACTGTTGACTTCTGGTTAGCTAATTTTGTTCCATAGCATTTGTCCTGTACTAAAAAACGTATCTACGCTGTACAAATGCCCAATGTCACTGTCGAGGTAATTTTATGTTTTGATATATTGTGGGTGTCGAATAGAACTACAGACTTTACTGAGAATAATCGTCTTTTCTTTGTCTTAAGGGAGTTTTCTGACTGTGCAAAGCTCAAGGAAGTTTTGGTCAGCTATGCAGTGGAACGCTTAGATCGGTTTCTTGCTTTCATGCCACAACAAATGCGTTTTGGTCATTTCAGACGGCATGTTCATTAGTTCAGTCAAAAGTCAACAGATATCCTTCACTTGTTGGCTCCAACTGTTTATATCAGTGTACGTGTAGTTGAAAAAGCAAATACACTAGAAGGAAAGAATAAAGGGGCAGATCTTAGATCTTTCGAACAAATATGATAAAGCCCCTGACTAAGATCAAGTAGAGCTTTGAGCTGCACCAACGTGTGACTTCTGTTTGACGTAGAAGATCAGCTGGAGAGATCATCAATTCTTTTACAATTACAAATAAACAAAAAAGCTGAAGCTTCTCAAAATTCACAGGGACCATTGATTGTAACTATTATTCCTTTGGTTTCTACGTGTAAGATAAGGATTCAGCTGCACATCTCCAATTCTTCCTGTTCTCTGAGGTCCACTATAACTAGCTCCAAAGTTGTTCGCAGACTTGCATCTCCTTCTCACATGATCTCTCCCATGAAATCCTTGTATGAACTTCCAATTCGTTGTGACACTGCAGTTCTAGTGATAATTCGTGACCAGTGAGGTTCGTCCAGTAAAGTATGAGGATGGATGTCCCACGGATGACATTGGTTGGTGCCAGTCGCGCTAAATCACGAATTGGTAGAAGTTAGAATTCATGGACTGGCTACTGAATCTTGTACCAGTGGTTAAATGCTATACAAGTTTGCCTTGTAACCAGAAGGTGCTGGGTTCGAAACCTGGTTGTGGGTACGTACTGCCGACGAATCCCAAACTAGGATGAAACATCTGTTTAGTACTCTTTGCTGGTTTTCAATGGTTCTCTAACTGATATCAATCCATGATCAACTCGTAAAAACAAATCTAATCCTTACAAACCAACTATTGAAAAAGAATGCTTAACACCATTACGCAATCGATGACTAAACGACCAAGTGGACAACTCACTGCTACTCTACCTTCCTGTCAGTAAATTCGACCAATAAACAAAAGGTGAACATTCCGTGAGCACCTCAGTTTTTGGATCTTTGATACATTTATTGAATATGCCGACATTTAAACTATTTTGGTTGATAAATTTACAAAGGTAACACACAGTCTGCATTAAGGGTGCATTAGTAAATTTGAAAATTACGCCCGACGAAGACATAGTTGATTCAGACACACTCACCTGTCTTAACAAACCCAGGAATCCAAACGTTTCCTTCAAAGAATGCTTCTCCATTAACTTTCTTAGAGGGTCTAAAGTTTCCGCTAACCATCCTGCTACGGGATATGTATAGGATCGGACGTACAGCTTTGAAGCGAAGTTACGAAGAAAGATCTCTTAGCTCAGTCATGAGTTTTTTTTTTGATTACATGAAATGAGAATTTCTCTTAACTTGATCTACTACTTATTTAAACGTGTGATTATAGAAATAAACTGCTGATGTTGAATTTGTGAGAATCAAAGTAGTTGCCATGTGACTGACATATTTTATATATTAAAATCATGGATGAAAAACGCATCACGTTGATATGGGCGTAATTCGCAATTAACTGAGAATATGTTTTTTTACAGGAGAATGTGCATACGCAGATAAAACATTAGTGAACGTGTACGTAATAGATAGAATTCTACGGATCATTTTTGTTCTATTTTCGCTGTCTGGTGGACTGATGGACACCTGAAAAAAGTAGGACTCAGTGATGTTCATTTCACAGTCTAAAATAGGTTGTAAAAAGGGTGTGTGTAACCATAGTCACTATTTTGAGAATTTTCTATCAATTTCCTTCTGATTGACTTTATTGGCTCGAAATGCTTTCACTTTCTGAGCTGGCGATTTGACTCGTAGTGTAGATGTCTTTGATGATTGAAACAATAGGTATTGGAGAATTGAGTCATCTAGTTCAAGTGTATCCAGTCTAAATTTTTTTTATACCAACTGTCAACTCAAAATGATCAGGCAATTAAAGAGTGCTTCATCAGACTTCTTCATAAAGATTGAAATCCACCTACAAATTTCACAATGAAATTTTTTTTATTTCATTATGAATAAAATGTTACTTATGGTTAAGTGTCACACAGTGTTGTTATATAGTAATATTTACTGATGACCACTTTTCGAACACAATTTATTACTACTTATAATTATACCAAGACGCCGATCGGGCAACTTTTTCGCTTCTTTTCTATGCTCACAGTGTGATTGTTTGCGCGTGTTTTATATGAATAAAACCAAAAATGTTCATTGAGTCCCCTGGTCTTAGTAAGGATACAACCAATCCATACGCAAAGTAGACAAAATCATCAGCATAAGCAGTATGATAAATGTTCGATGCAACTTTACCGCAAGCGTTTCAAAACAAAGTCATCAATCTTTAGTTTGTTTATTATTTAACAGAATCATAAATATTAAAAAAGCACTACTTAAATAAGCGATATGTAATAAGGGAACAACCGGCTAATTTGTCAGTTAGTTTTCATTTGTATATACTGATTTAATGCTATCATAAATTCCTCTTATGTCAACATAATGCATAATTTTAACAACAGTAAAATAACGACAGATTTAAGAATGTTAAAATTTGGAGAAAGGCAGACTGGTTATTTTTATACTGTCTAGTCCTGTTTAATTATAAGTATTATTACTCTTTCGGTTTCTGAAGGAAACACACAGCTTCAACACCATATATATTCTTCATGTTGTCTCTTGAATTCTACTTTAGCTAACTGCACAACTACGCATCTACTCTCCTCTCCTCTTCACATGATCTCATCCTTTCTCATCCAGGTTTCCACTTCAAGATCTACCTGTTGCCTGAAGCTACTCAGCGGTCTCCACAGAGTGTTTCCAGTTCATCCTGCTTTTCTTCTGTGTAATTCTGTTGGATTAAAGAATCTCCGCTGGCTCATTCCCCAAATTTCGTGTTGCTGATCCTTCCTTTTCAGCATCGGTGGCAACGCGATTAGGACGCTCGTCAACCATGAACACGGTCCGGGTTTCGTACTCTGGCCGACTCACGCCTGATATCAGTGGTCAGCCTGCTTAATTTGGGCTACCGATATCACATGCTGAAAATCACATAGTTGTACCAAAAGTGCTGTATGGAATCAAGCTATAGTAACAAAATTATGGCGTGGAGGCAGTTGTTGATGAAAGTCTGCAGTATCCTGTTGAAAATGCTTATGATGACATGACAAGTCCAGGAACCATAAAGAAGTGCTGAATTGACATTTGAATTGTGTTCTTAGCACTGATTGCAGTAGGCTTTCCATACTGTTTGCATATTAATGTAAGTCTCTCTTCCCTTACTCACCCTACCTTTGATATTGTGTAGTTGAAACGGTACTGTTAAGATAAGTGGAAGAAATGACCTTTATCAAATTTCCACTGTTCGCATTAACTGATACTCCTTGCTGTTGTTGTTGTTGTTGGTGGTGGTTAGTACCTTCAGTGCCGCCTTTTCTGCCTCTTTCTTCGACTTGTAGATATTCAAGTTTGCGTGATATCAGACATACAGTATCGGTAAAGACTAGATCTTCAAGAGTCTGCTTCTCGGTTCAGATTATCCTTGTCTTTTTGCTTCCAATTGTCTGTTGCACAATCCAGTCCTTTACAGTCGGGAGAATCACCGATGAAAGCAGTCAATCTTGTCTTTTTCATATTTTCTCTTCATAGGCTTCTCTAATGCTTCTGGTTGTGAATCGCTTGAATGAGGTTGATAAAGGCTTGGGGCACTGCACTTTGTATTGGTGACCATGTTGAAGGCTTTTTAATTTCGATGAAGTTGCAATCTGACCCACACATGATTTACTTTCCCCATCACCAGTCGACTTTCAATTAGGTCACGAAGGTAGAGCGACTCGCCAACATCACCCAAAAAGCTAAGAAGTATCATTTTGGACTGCACTTCAACGAGACGTGGACTCGAATAACTGACATGATATGTTTTCCTTCGACGCTGTCAATGAACTGCAAGCTAGGCTGGAACAACTGTCCAGTCCTCCCTGGTTTTACGGGGTCCTCTTCCTGGTATCAATTTGTAATCTAACTTGATACCCTTTAAATACTTGAGAAACAAACCTTGGAATTATTATTATTATAATTTAAACAGGGAAAGCATTTCTATTTCAAAGTTTCTAAACGTTTTCAATTCTTCTCATCACCTACAAGCAAGCAATAAAACGATTTTGTATCATAAAGTTTTCATTATCAATCACCTGAAAGCTGATCGAAAGTTGACCCATAATAGAAGGTTTTCTCGCCTTCTCTAAACATACACACAACAGTCACGATAATTACGAAAAAGAACTTCTGAAGTCATGCAATTTGAAACAGGAAGCATTTCGAAAAAGTGAAAAAATGATTGACATATCCCCTTAGTTTTCAGTCTACAACAAAGTAAAATTTATATTTCATCAGCTACCTGTTTATTCAGTTTTTTTTAATCGTGAAATTATTGGATATGGCTATTTAGGTTAATGGGTCACATGGTACAAATTGAAATCTTTTCATCGAAATACAGTTTAACCCCCTTTTTCTAATAAAGTAGCAGTTATCTTTCACGAAACATACCTATCCAGGCATGAATATAAGAACAAACAGTTCAGCGAAGAGTATCTTTTCGGCGGCGTATTCATTTACTTAGCTGTACAATCGCACTTACATATAAATGTTTGTGTATGTGTGTGCATTAGGATTGTCAAGCAAAAATAGAAATTACTCAGAGTTATTGTTTACATCATAGAAATGTTTCAAAATTGTGATCAATAATCAAATTGTAAATAGGGGGTTTAAGAGTGGTAAGTAGTGACAAGTGTTGAGTAATATGAAAGACAACCAGAAAAGTAGGATGTTAGTGAAAGAGAATGGAGACAAGTGTTCAAAATAAATTATGTAACGGGTAGAAAGAGTAAATGAAGGGTTGGTTAAGAAAAAGATTTTAATAAAACGTCATACAAAAATTCAAAAAACGCATTCTGAACAAAGTAGTAGAGCTTGAAATTTTACCTGAGGTATAAGGAAGGGGTGCATAAATCGGAGTTTTCTATCTGGATCCCTAAGGCCTCAGCACTGCATAGTATTAGGAAGCTTACGGTTTTCAGGAGGCTTCTTCTGACTTTGCAGATGACTGTGAATGAATTTCCCTAAAATACTGAGTGGCAGGTGTTGACGATATGTTCAGTTATGGAACTCCTTACTGATCCACTCTTAGCTTTCCGTAGCCGAGCGGGATAATTTACTTTGACTATTTTATGTAAAACAGGCATCGAATGACCTATATATATCCCACTCCGCATGATCAAGTCAATGGGTGGATACACATAGAAGTGGTCAAATGTATAGTTTATCTTTGGAGCTGCTGAAGAACAATGGGTGCCATCGTTATGTGGCAGCAGATAATGTCCTTTTCAGGATGTAGGATATTCTATTCTTCAGGGTGTCGGTCAGAAGGTCGCCTGTGAACGCCACAGTATTTAGGTCATATTTGCTATCAAGGATGATAAAAGTGTCATCAACTTACCTTCTGCAAAGAATTTTTCAACTGTCGGTTTCAACGGATCGCTCTCCAAACTTGCCATGAAAAATATCTGTTAGTAATGGGTCTAAAGGTGAACCAATAACCACATCATCTTGCTCACCATATATAGAACCACTGAGTGCGAATTGAACGTTCAAAGTGAATCTAAATGGAAGTTCTTTTCACTTTGAAATCGGTATTCCAATATTCAAGTCGCTGTCTTCCAAGTACTTGTATAGGAAACAAAGAGTCTTTCTAATCGGGGCATTCATGAAGAGAGATTCAACATCAAGCAGTAACATGCAAGTGTCACCTACTTCACATCTTTAGTACAGTCGACGAATCTAGACTTATCCCGAAGAGGGTATCCTGAAATTTTTTCGCTAACAGACTGTAGGAGTTCTGCCAGCCATCTTGCAGTTGGATAGTATGGAGATCCGGACGTGCCCAAAACAGGGCGCAACGGAGTCCCTGTTTTCGAGTTTATGGTAATCCATACAGTCGGGGTAAAATTGAAGCGGTTGGTCTAATGCTGTCGCACACTTTTCCAGAGATAAGTTGATCACTTTTTAGCTTTCTCAGTATCTCAATGAGTTGTGTTTCAGTTATCTCTGTTTTGTCTTTCTCCTTGTCAGGGGCTACGAATTTGTTGTTGTCTGAAAGAATTGCCAACATTTCATCAATATACTGTTTTCTCTCCATTAGGACTACGCCAGTACCTTTATCAGGGCGTGTGATCTGCAGTTCCTTGTTACGTCTCAGTTAGCTGAGATGTTCTGTGTGTTCCTTATTAAAGACATAAGTACACTTATACTTTTCAACTGACAAACTAATTTTTGTTCTTGCCTGACAAACATAACGAACACACGCATACAATATTTAATGATATATACTTGCAATTGCATGGCTAAATTAATGAATTCTCCGAAAAGAGACCCATCGTTGAACCTTTTGTTCTTATACTCAGTCATTTTCTTGTTATGGTTTAGCAATTCGATTATTCATAAACAAGAATATGTATGGGATGTGAAATGTTATCGAGAAAAAAACGCTCTCCCTCAAATTCACATATCTGGCGTTTATTCCTAGCTGACAAAATCCACTACTTCACTCAGTTTGTTAACCGACTGTTATCCTGGAAAAGGGGTACCTGACATCATAAAAACAATGCCATCTGTACAGAGAAGACAAAACTTGAAGTCGTATATTCCACTCGAAAAGCCAGTGGTTAAAAGATAGGACTACCTCTATTTGTTGTAAATTACGACAGTGACTTCTTTCCACTCTATGACTGTAAACGAAATCGTGGAGTATTATGACGTAATCAGTATTAATAAGTTCAGTTTAGTGCTTTTTTATGTATGACTGCAAAACTACACACTACACTTTATCTACAAACCTCAGTAAATACTGGTATTCAAAACAGAAAATCATTCAATTTTACTGGCCACATTAAATCAGTTTCCAACTCACTTTGTCTACAACTACGTATATGAATTTATATCTCCATGCGGTAGGAAATATGTAAGGAGAATGTAGAGACAGTTTTCTACGAGGATTGTTGTATGGTGGGCTGATGTGTCAGCTTCGCTCAACAATTTCATAGCTCGGCACCCTACTGATATCAAAATATTTTAGGTTATTGAATACTGGTAGTACTTTAAAAATAATTACGAATGTCAGAGCTCTTAAGTCTGAAGAGTGAAACCAGATAGGGACTGTTACAAACTTCTTGACAATGCATTGGTAAACACTGACTCTTCCAGCTTAACCGATCGACATTTGATGTCATTCTTCCCACCGCAAAAACTTGGTACTTCAAATGATGATATGTTTTGTCAATCATTGTATTAATGCTTTTGTTATGATTGAATGATCCTCCACATGATTACGCAATCGTCCCCATTTCCGTATATGATCCTCCCCTTTATTTCAGAGATTTAAAGAAATTCGTATGGTGGATTATATGAAACAATTAACTAATTGGTTACAAGGGTTGGTTTGTAAGGATCTGATTTTTTTGTGTAAGACCCTGGATTGATATCAGTTAGCGAAACACTGAAAACCAATGAGTACTGGACAACTGCTTCATCCATGTTTGGGACTCATTATCAGTACGCAACCACCGCCGGGGTTCGAACACAGGACATTCTGGTAGCGAGTGAGGCTCGTAGACCATTCATCAGTGGCCAGACCATGAATCCTAACTTCTACCAGTTCGTGAATTTATCGTGACCATCAGTGGGAAATCCATCCCTACTCTCAGCTGAATGAACCTCACTAGTCACGACTTCTCACTAGAACTCCAGTAAACTCTGTCCTGTAACCAGTCACTAGCGAGCATCAGATTAATTTTCAAGGCTTGATTTGGTTACACTAATAACTCCCAATGAAAATTTAAAAGAAGGCTTACCTTTGTCAGTCTGAAATCAGTTCGGAAATGCTCTACACTCAGCATAAGGAACAAGATTCGGATTCGCAACACCTGAGGTAAATTAGTATTTCTGTACAAGTCAGAAACATTTCTCGTCATGAAAGTATTTCTAACATCTGACTTCCCCTCATACTGAAGACCAACTGACCAGAAAGAGTCGGCAACAAGAAATTCTGGGAAGAAAACAACTAGGAACCTATTGTTTAATGAACATAGAGATGGTTTAGACACACGCCGAGGAAACTTCAGTATTACATTGAGTGCTAGGCCCTACCTTTAGTGGAACCCTATTAGGGAACGGTGAATGGGGCGTCCAAATGTGACATGGAAGTGATAGCGAAGGAGGATATCAAAGATTATGGGCAATCTCGGAAGCAAAAGAGAAAAGGGCAAAGTGAAGATGTGTTGTTGAAGCCCTATGTTCTACTCAGAACCAAGTGAACAATAACAATAATAATCATAATAGTTAAGATTTGTGAGCACTAGGCGACCTCAAATAGTATTCAGGCTCTCAGTTAATACCCAAGTTGAGATAAACGCACTTCCAATTTTCTTCGAAACCATTCTCAATGTAACATCTTCTCTGAATATAACATCCTGGGTTTGAACCCTGACAGTGGGTGCGTACTGATGAATAGGAGGAAACACTTGTCCAGTAATCCCTGCAGGTTTTCCAATGCTTCTCCAACTGATGTCAGCTCATGATGAAATCTTGCAACCAGTCAAGCAATCCATAACCATTCAGTTTTTACTGAACGAACCCGTATGATAACAGTCCAATCAATGTCGTATGATCGTGCTGATTGGGATATTATCATAATTTCGAGAAAGGCACTTAGGGGAAGTGTTTGGCGATGCCAACCGACAGATATCCTTCCGTGAGCTCAATGTATTTGCTGCCCCAAACGCATGTAAATTGGTAGGTTCATTTTGATCTGATGACGATCGATGTCTTATGCTTACCTGTTGCTTGCACTATTACCTTTGTGGTATATATGAGTGTTCTAACGGCTTCATACTCCGAGACTGGTTTAAAATTCTTCAGTAACATGCGTACAAATTCTTGATATAAGTATAAAACTTGGGCACTGTGGTAGAGTATAATTCCATAATGGATAAGATTTTATTTTGATAAATCACACAGTGTAGTACAGTTATATTAACTGATGACGTTTCGAGCACAAACTATTGCTCATAATCATATCAAGTTACTCACACAACTTCTTTCCTTCATTTATATACATGTGTGGAATCGACTAGATATTGGAATAAAATTCAATATGAGATAATGTACATTCAGAAATAATAGTACGAGTGTTATTAATCCATTGCAATTAGATGGGAAATACGACGAGTGTTTTTATAGTCATAATAAGTTGATTGTTAGAATGTGTTGATGTGTTTGAATGGAAATAGAATTTTAAGATTATTTATCATCTTCTTCTGATTTGACTGGTGGCAATAATACGAGTGTTATTAATCCATTGCAATTAGATGGGAATTACGACGAGTGTTTTTATAGTCATAATAAGTTGATTGTTAGAATGTGTTGATGTGTTTGAATGGAAATAGAATTTTAAGACTATTTATCATCTTCTTCTGATTTGACTGGCGGTAATAATATCTTCCATATTTCTGGTATTTGCATTGAGTCACTTCTGTTGCATGTGTTGGGTGTAGACTCGATGAATAAGGATTCCGTAATCAACCTCTCTTTCCACCTACCTATATTACGTTTTAGAATTTTAACCCTATCCCACCCTATTGTGTGGTTGTTTGTTATTGCGTGAAGTGCAATAGCTGAGCTTTTTTCTAAATTACTTATCTTTTCAGGGTCAATCATTTTCCCTTTAGCTAAATTCTTATGTTCTGATAATCTGACTATCCCTGACCTACTAGTTTGACCTATGTAGTTGACTTCACAGTCGTTGCAAGGTATTTTGTAAATTATATTATTTTGTTTAATTGGGTCCAACGGGTCCTTTAACCTACAAAGTTTGTCTCTGAGTGAGTTTGTTGGTTTGAATGCCACCCTAATTCCTGCTTTATTGAGAATCCTACGTAGGGCCTCAGATGTCCCCTCCTTATATGGTATAACAGTAGAAGACTTATATTCTCTCTTATTTATGTTATTACTACTAGTTACACAATTATTTTTATTTTGTTTTTGGCCTTTACTGATCTTCTTAATGAATTTTATAGGATAGTTATTCAACACCAACGCTTCTTCTATCTGTTTTATTTCGTCATTTAGGTCCTTTTTTGTGCTACTTAGTGCTATGGCTCGGTTTGTCAGACACTTAACCAAGCCTGCCTTAACAGTTAACGGATGAGACGAATTAAAGTCTAAATATCTATTAGAATGCGTTGGTTTTCTATAAACACTAGTGTGTAGTTTGCCTTCTTCTATTCGTTTTATCTTACAATCTAACATGGTTAATTCTCCTTGTTCATTTTCTGATTCAAATGTGAATTTTATTCCTTCTACTTGTGAGTTTATATGTGTTAAGAAGCTAGAGATATGTTCTGTTTTTAACACTGTGAATGTGTCATCTACATATCTCCACCATATTTTTGGCCAACTTATGAATTATCAAAACACTTAGCTTTAATACTATGCCCTATCAGAAATAATTCAAACTCTAGATTAACTAATTCATATGAGATGAAAAGTAAACTAAATGACATTCAACTAGCGAATGACGAAACAATGGTCAGTTTTGATATAACCAGTCTTTATACTAATATACCAGTCAATATGGCCTTAGAAGCAGTTAAAAAAGAACTAACTGCGGATACTGAACTCAATCATAGGACAAAGCTGTCCATTGAAGAAATTATTTTAGGGATTCAGCTATGCCTCACATCTACTATCTTCAAGTTCCAAGGCAGAATATATAGGCAAACAGAAGGTGTAGCAATGGGATCACCAATATCCCCTATTGTAGCAGACATCTTTATGGACAGCTGGGAAAATAGTGCTCTCAATACATTTAATCCTAGGCCAAAAATATGGTGGAGATATGTAGATGACACATTCACAGTGTTAAAAACAGAACATATCTCTAGCTTCTTAACACATATAAACTCACAAGTAGAAGGAATAAAATTCACATTTGAATCAGAAAATGAACAAGGAGAATTAACCATGTTAGATTGTAAGATAAAACGAATAGAAGAAGGCAAACTACACACTAGTGTTTATAGAAAACCAACGCATTCTAATAGATATTTAGACTTTAATTCGTCTCACCCGTTAACTGTTAAGGCAGGCTTGGTTAAGTGTCTGACAAACCGAGCCATAGCACTAAGTAGCACAAAAAAGGACCTAAATGACGAAATAAAACAGATAGAAGAAGCGTTGGTGTTGAATAACTATCCTATAAAATTCATTAAGAAGATCAGTAAAGGCCAAAAACAAAATAAAAATAATTGTGTAACTAGTAGTAATAACATAAATAAGAGAGAATATAAGTCTTCTACTGTTATACCATATAAGGAGGGGACATCTGAGGCCCTACGTAGGATTCTCAATAAAGCAGGAATTAGGGTGGCATTCAAACCAACAAACTCACTCAGAGACAAACTTTGTAGGTTAAAGGACCCGTTGGACCCAATTAAACAAAATAATATAATTTACAAAATACCTTGCAACGACTGTGAAGTCAACTACATAGGTCAAACTAGTAGGTCAGGGATAGTCAGATTATCAGAACATAAGAATTTAGCTAAAGGGAAAATGATTGACCCTGAAAAGATAAGTAATTTAGAAAAAAGCTCAGCTATTGCACTTCACGCAATAACAAACAACCACACAATAGGGTGGGATAGGGTTAAAATTCTAAAACGTAATATAGGTAGGTGGAAAGAGAGGTTGATTACGGAATCCTTATTCATCGAGTCTACACCCAACACATGCAACAGAAGTGACTCAATGCAAATACCAGAAATATGGAAGATATTATTACCGCCAGTCAAATCAGAAGAAGATGATAAATAGTCTTAAAATTCTATTTCCATTCAAACACATCAACACATTCTAACAATCAACTTATTATGACTATAAAAACACTCGTCGTAATTCCCATCTAATTGCAATGGATTAATAACACTCGTATTATTGCCACCAGTCAAATCAGAAGAAGATGATAAATAATCTTAAAATTCTATTTCCATTCAAACACATCAACACATTCTAACAATCAACTTATTATGACTATAAAAACACTCGTCGTATTTCCCATCTAATTGCAATGGATTAATAACACTCGTACTATTATTTCTGAATGTACATTATCTCATATTGAATTTTATTCCAATATCTAGTCGATTCCACACATGTATATAAATGAAGGAAAGAAGTTGTGTGAGTAACTTGATATGATTATGAGCAATAGTTTGTGCTCGAAACGTCATCAGTTAATATAACTGTACTACACTGTGTGATTTATCAAAATAAAATCTTATCCATTATGGAATCGTACAATTTCTGACCATTTTGTTAAATAAAAAGTTAAAGATTACCTGTGTTTCAATAATCCTGAAATTTTCCAAAAATATAACTTTGATCCATACGTCAGTGTTTCTTTTCCAAAACTTTTACGACTTCTGTCTAATATAATATTAGATAAATAGTTTATTCTATTGCCAAGAAGGAAATCATATCAATTGTCATTTGCATGAAACTTATGCACACTAACTGACGTGTTC
The DNA here is from genome assembly GCA_944472155.2 of Trichobilharzia szidati. NCBI lineage: Eukaryota > Metazoa > Platyhelminthes > Trematoda > Strigeidida > Schistosomatidae > Trichobilharzia > Trichobilharzia szidati. The sequence goes on along the minus strand of CALYDE020000723.1, from coordinate 1,980 downwards.
ATACTACTACCTTAATGATACATTATTCTGCCGAAATATTTATAAATAGACATTTGCATTTATTCACAGCTGAAAGCTTTAATTCCGTCTCTCTTTCCCTTGATCGTTTAAATTTAACTCAGTTGCCTAAAATATTGAAATAATTTTGATTTGAATTGTATTCACGCATGACTAGGTTATTTATTGCTGTTTATTCTAACTTTTTTTCAATAATTGCAGAAGATATTGGATATTTTTGTTTATCTAAATTGGAATGGCGTAAGTTTTTAAAAAATAAATCAGAATTCAGTAAACAAAGCCTTCTATGGATATATTTACTTCAGTTTCTGAGGTCTTGAAACTTTCCACTCTGAGTGGAAATTAGATCTTCAAGTAATGAAGCTCCATTAAAGGTGGTTGAGGTTGCTAGCATCGTGCACAGACTTCTACTTTTTTCCCAGTCATTATCGACTAGTAAATTAGATAAGGATTTGGTGTACGTCGTCTAGGATTTTCAGCAGAGACCACATGTGTGGTTGGTGATCACCATACCATCGAGCTACTGTCTAACAAGCGTAATCCACTTATTCGACAAACCAGCAACTCAGAAATTATCGGGCATGTGTTTTGATGTGTAGTGCAGAATTCTTCTGTAATACCCATTAAAGACCAAACCCAATACTCTTGGTTATTAAGCGAGAGCTTTCACTACTAAAATGCTGGGATATTCCTTCTTTACTTGCAGTTATGTCTTAACAAGAAAGAATTCAGTTAGAGGCCAATTGGTGGATGGTGACTAGTAGTGGAATCCAGGATGCGCATTTCGTCCTATTTGGGATTCGTCCTCTAGCTGGATGTACCTGCATTCCGCAGTGAGTGATGATGTTCCCAGCACTGAGGCTCGAACCCATTACCCATAGTTTCAAACGCTAAAGCAATCGGCCGTATGAATATTGATTGAATTAAATTTAGATTTGCACAAGAAGCTTGTATTAAACAAACAATTAAGCTAAGAAAATTCTCTTTTTGACGACAATGAATTACAACGGGCAATAGCAGTCAGTTGTTTTGTGTGTGTATATGTGTAAAAGTTTAACAGTGAGTGGAAATACTAAAGTGTATATGACTTTGAGTCACAATTAAATGAATAACTAAATCAGGTCAACCTAGAGTTCAACAGACAATTGTGAAATAGGTGAATGTGAATCCCCACATATGTATGGTTTACGAAAAACACGTAAGCCCAATGATCCTCTTCGTCCCATTTTTGTCACTATGTTAATCCCCACCAAATAAACTTGCTAAATGGTTAGTAGAATTAGTGCACTTAATCAAAACACAATTCCGTAAGTATGTGTTACCAGATATATTTGAACTTTAGTTGAATTTTAGATTTTCCCATCGACTGATTGGACAGAAGAACTCGGTCTCAGGTTGACATGTCGGCTTTTTGTGCAGATGCATCGACGGTGTCTAGGCATTTAATTAGAATTTAACTGGTGGCTGGTGACTAGCAGTGGAATCCAATCCAGGATGCGCATTTCGTCCTATTTGGGGCTCGTCAACTCGATGTTCCTTCATTTCCCAGTGAGTGATGATGTTCCCACTGAGGCTTGAACCCAGTGCCCATCGTTTCAAACGCCAAAGCGTTTTCCACTAGCCTCGGTGGGAAAATTATCACTCACTGGGAAATGCAGATACATCCAGGTAGAGGACGAGTCCCAAATAGGACGAAATGCTCATCCTAGATTCCCCTGCTAGTCACCATCCACCAGTTAAATACATTTGGACTGGTTAGTTTTCTTAAAGATATTAATATTATGAGTAAAAATATGCACTGTTTTGATGTAAACTCTTTATTCACTAATATGCCTTTCCTCAAAACAGTTGACATTTTCTGTGATTACAATTCCACACACAATTTTTTCAACCCGTTCCCTGTATCTTATTGAATGGATTTATTACTTCTATGTACTAGCAATGTTGGATACACATTTGAAG
>CALYDE020000722.1:1009505-1128476 GCA_944472155.2 Trichobilharzia szidati | reverse complement strand
CAATGCGCAATTCACGAGGGAGTTGTAAGATATGGGACCAATAATGTTTGCAGATCATTTGTCATTGTAAATGGGCAAATATTCACATTCTTCATTCTCATTCAAAAAGTCAAATGGAAGCTGAAATGGTGAGAGACAAAAGAAGACAAACAACAACAACGCAAAAGAAAACAAGTGGAGTACTTAGAGGGTGATTAATATGTATATATACATTTATATTCTGTTTAGTAATTATAGTTATTTTGGTGCACTAACTAACTATTCCCGTGATGCTAACTTTTTATTGTGTGAACTAATATTATTGTCCTGTGTAAAAATGTCTATCATGTACTTCCAATAATATAAAATTTTATAATTGTAGTTTGTTGTAACTACACGTTTAATGAACTTAAAATATCTATGTTTGGCAAAAAAGTGGGTGTAGGGTTCAGACGCAGAAGTGCACTGTCATCTTTGAGCAGTCTGGTGACTGAGGAGATGAACACTGCGAGTGTGTTTGCATCGCGCACATCAGCTGGTAGTCTATTCCAAATGACTGAAAACTTATTTAAGAAGAAATTATACCGCATGTAAGTCTGACAATGCTCTATAGCAGCTAGGTTGTGGTGATTTCTAAGATTGTAACTGATGACAGCGGTAGGTTTAATTATTGGCTCGGAGGAGTGCACGAGCAGATTAGTTAGCTTGTAGTAAAAAATTAGGTTCAGCTTAAGACGTCTTTTCCAGAGTGGTTCTAAACTTAGTCTGTCGCAACGTTCATAGTATTCGAGACCACTTTCTAAACGAAGAATTCTTAAGGTGAATTGGCGTTGCACTCCTTCTAACTTAAGCTTGTCATTTTGTCTGAGTCCGCTAAGAATAAACGGGCAGTATTCTAAAATAGGTCGGACACATACTTTATATAATAAAACCCTAGTTTCACAACGAATGAAATTGCGAGTTATGCATCCCAGGAGCCTTCGTGATTTACGTCTGGCATAATCAGTTTGTTCAGAGAACGTTAAGTTACTAGAGTATCTGATGCCGAGATCTACGACTGAGGTGAGCTTGGCTAGTTTACGCCCATTTATTTCAAGATTCAGGTCAAGGTTACTGTTTCCGATACAAATCCAGCCGCATTTATCAATGTTGAACTTTGGACAGGATTCAGTACACCATGTTGCGAGACTACTTAGTTCAAGATGCATTTTATTCACCATATCGCTTAGTTCATGAGCGTAGCAGGAGTAAACGACATTGAGGTCGTCTGCATATAGGAATGATTTACCTGAGGTGAAGCAGTTGCAAATGCTGTTGATGTATACTGTAAATAAAAGTGGACCTAGGACACTACCTTGCACAACCCCACTTGTGATCTGCCTAGGATGAGACAATACAGATCCAACCTTGGTTATTTGTACCCAAATGTGTTTGGGTCGGTCAAACGCGAAAATGGTATTGGTTCATAAAATCGTTGACAGTCAGCTAGAAGAACTACTAGATATATGTCTGCAAGTCTTTGTTCATGGCACAGATGCATTCACTCTGTGTAATCTCACGTATCTATTCAACTCATGTTGTCACTACTTATTTTCCCTCAAATTTTCGCTCGTTAAACTTCCATTTAGTTTTATGTCGCTACCTTTGTGTGGTGCATGGAATGTGCTAAACTGAACAGTTGGACTTCTTTGCGAAGTCATACTGAAAGCCAGGCAGAATGACACAGGCTAGGCATAACTAAATGTGGAACACTGAATACTGATCTCCAGAATGTCAACAAATGATAATTGCAGTTCTTAATCTTGTTCTTTGCCAAATGACAAATAGATACCTTTCATTAATCTCTTCATCCACCCGGGATTCGTCTCGTACTTTGCAAGTGTTTTTTGTGCTTTATCACTTTTGTGCTAAGCTTTAAGTTATTCAACATATGCCGTTATTGACTAAGGACCTAGACGATATTAGTTGAGTAAGGTTTCGGTCGTGCAAACACGAGTCCTGTATAGGTGATTGGTTGCATTATCATTTCCCAAATGGTATACAGCATACTGTATATTAGGGTAAATCTTCCGCCTTACTTGCTGAAGGTTGTGTTCCTCAGGGTACTGTTATCCCTCCTTTTCTTTTTTCCCTCTCTCGTCTTACATGACTTTTCTCTTTCTAATGAGAGCAACTTGGTCAAATACGCTGGTTATCTGACCGTCTCACTTCCTGTCATGTCACAGTATGTCACCAGGAGGACTTTATTTTTGAGTTTATTCATATATATACTGTTGCGCATCGAGTTGCACTGCGATTCCACATGTAGCAAAAGATTATGAATACCTTGTTCTTCTCTTCTGCATAAGAAAGTTACTTCACAAGAACCGCTATATTAAGCTCAGTAAGGACAAATATGAATTTCTGCGCTTCAGTGTTGTGAGTTACTTTGTGAACTGTGTAGGCCCCTAAAGTAATGCATTTGGCGTGCATGTTGCATACTGAAATCAGGTGTCAAGGAACTTAGCCGTAAGTTCCTATTGTACTGAAGACTTAAGCGATTGAACCGATAAATACTATGTACGTTTTCCAACTTTAAATCCAAAACACCAGTATTCCTTGAACGAAATTATATTGTTTGGCAATTAAAGTGAAGAAAACTACAAAGTCTACAAACAAATGTTAAGTACAAATGATGTTATAAAGTACTTTTATTCGTATTTAACTCCTGTCTTCTTTCAACTTGCAAGCGATCGTTCCATTCGCGCCTTCAATTGCCCGCCAATGGTTGCCAGTTCCAATAAAACAAACGTTCAATGTTCACTTCCATTGACACTCCCCGGCAAAAAAGGGTCCATCCCTTTTTTCCACAGCGGCGGTAACCTTGAACTGAACTGCCAATGCGGGAACCTGGGCCAATCGGGACTAGGCTAAAATTGGAAAAGCATGACAAAAAATCCCAACACACAGCAAACATACCACATCACACCGACACGCTCTCCCCGGTGCATGGGATCTACGCTCTCTGACGACAGTACCACCACTGATCTGGTTCACGGGGTATTGGTTGCTTTATTCCACTTTAGCCCAATCCTCTTCCCGGCGTATCCAATCGCGTACGCTAACTCTAACACTACTCGATTCGTTCACAAGTTTAGAAGCGAATTCAGAAGTACTTACAAAACATTACAAGATGATTCACACAATGCGACAACTATAAAATTAACCGACAATCAGATGAATCGGAACCCACTGAATTACTCAACACAAACATATGTACAATCAATACATCAAATATTGCGGATTCTGCCTTGACGAGCTACCCTTGAAGAACTGTAGGACTTACAGCAGTACGCCTACAACGCTTCTCAGGTTGACGATCCAAGTGGAAGACGTCCGGACACAAACAAAATTAATCAACAGATAGAAGAGGGATGATACCAATTGATTATATACAACATGAACATATGTACAAAATAATACACCAAGTACGATGGACTGCTCTTCGACGTACTACCCTTGAAGAATTGTAGGACTTACAGCAGTACGCCTACAACCCTTCTCAGGTTTACGCCCTTAAGTTGGAAAATCGTCGTTGAGCTCATTTGCTGACCTCCTTCCATCATCTATATCCTCGACTCTGAATGGTAACACGCCCATGACATTGTATCGTGGAAGGTAGATGACTAACAAACATACGACGTATCTGACCAACCAAGCGAAGCTACAGAGTAGTTTGCACCAAAGATAATAACATTCAAATAGTAGTTTGAAACCTGAAATGCCTTTATTCGTGCAAGTCAGTCTAACAGTTACCACCTTGTACACAGTTGGCTTATCGTCACTAAACTGGCCATTGACTTTCGTCCCTTCGAACGGACCGACACTAACATAATCACTGCATAAGACACGTGGGTTCATGGACGACTCTTTTACTGCATATGACAACACCAACGACGACTGGCTGACACCAGTTAATGAACTTAGCGGTGTATCAGAGGCTGTTGTTGTTAGACCTTTAGGAGGTTGTCTAACCACAGGATTACCACCACTGCCATCTTTCATTATTGGCTCCAGTTCTGCGTTAACATCTGTCGATAGGTTGACTACACGCGAATCATTTACACTGACGGTCTCACGAGTATCCATATCTGCAGCAACCGCATCTGCCCTTAATTCTACTTCACTTTCAAGTTGTACAGAACCTTTGTTCAACTCAGTAGTAGTAGGCATTCCGCTAATCTCATCATGATCAGCCACAGACAAATGTGAACTATCATGACCATTGTCACAAATACCCACTTTACCGCCGTCTGTATGATAGACTTCATCATTTTCAAACTCCTTAATAGCAGCCGTAGATGACTCAGGTTCTCCTTCATGAATCCTTAAAGGTTTTATTCCTTTACTCTGACTAGTAATACCTTGTAAACTTGTGGAGTCAGAACTGGACACTGAAACTGTAACCCTCTTCTTATGCACAAACTGCGGTGTCGTCTGAGACACTCTTTTCAACAATGGATTACCAGTTACGACCACAGGCTTCTTCACCGCACCATTAGCGTTACACAATTCGGAGTCAGAACACGATGACGCTGACTTCACATTTAGCTTGCCACTAAACTTGCTCGTTGCTTCACAGTTCGCCTTTGTATGCACTTCTTGCAAACGGACGAAGCACAACCGTGTTTGTCTCGCAGCTTGTAACTTATCCGTTGGGGACGTCTCACTAAAGCTGTCACAATCATTAGGTTTACTAGACACCATACAGCTTTCTCGATATCCACTACGCTGAGACCCCTTCGTCATAAATGATTGCATTTTACTCTCTGATTTCTCTATTCCAGGGGAGGGATGCAGTATACTAGCAAACTTGCTCAAAGCTTGGTTGACACTGTCTTTCACCAGGCTCACAATGTCATCCAACCTGGGCTCTAAACCTTCCTCCTCTAGACGTGAACAAACCTTTAAAACTTCCTTTGTAGACGAACAGGTAATCTCTTGGCAACAGTCTCAAGCACGGAACTTGAGTTCAATTCATCTACGCAGTTAAGAGACATGAGTGTATTTCTATATACCATCAAATTATCCAAGAACTCTGCAAGTTCCTCTGGATTATCGTTTAACTGTGATCCGTTACCTTTCACTGTCTCGAAAATACTACGGGATATCATAAATGGTTTTCCAAACCTTTGACGTAGTATCTTCATTGCCTCGGTATATCCTTCGTTCGGGGGCATAAACTTGCAGCACTGTATGGCTCTTGCAGCTACACCAGTGCAATATCTCAACAAATACATTAACTTCATTTCATCATTTAATACAAAACCACTCAGCATGACCTCAAACTCTTTGATGAACTGTGGGTAGTCAGCTGGGTTTCCATCGAAGTATCGCGGTTCAAACTTAGGCAATCTTAAACCCTTACTATCCCTTAACGGTGAAGCGTGAACATCAAACTTAACATGCTGAGCATCATACATATCATTACAATTAACAGGCAACTCATCGTTACTTACTTTTTTGTCTGCTTCCATGGTGCCACATCCCTTTCTTGACCCAGGCATTATCCAACGTCACCAAAGAATCCAAATTGCGTTGATAATCCTTGTCCAAAGAGAAGCTGGCTGCAGATCTAGTAAGTACACCCGGACGATTTCCAGAAGGCGCCCACGAAGACGTAGAGAAGAATAAAAACTGTCAAGGAACTTAGCCCTAAGTTCCTATTGTACTGAAGACTTAAGCGATTGAACCGATAAATACTATGTACGTTTTCCAACTTTAAATCCAAAACACCAGTATTCCTTGAACGAAATTATATTGTTTGGCAATTAAAGTGAAGAAAACTACAAAGTCTACAAACAAATGTTAAGTACAAATGATGTTATAAAGTACTTTTATTCGTATTTAACTCCAGTCTTCTTTCAACTTGCAAGCGATCGTTCCATTCGCGCCTTCAATTGCCCGCCAATGGTTGCCAGTTCCAATAAAACAAACGTTCAATGTTCACTTCCATTGACATCAGGAGTGTGCATGTTGTACTAAATCTTCTGCACTTTCTGTATGGATTCGATGTTGATGAAGTGACCATTTAACAACTGCTGAGTGTTGCATGTGATCCAGCTGAAATTATAACTGATAATTCCAAGAAATTCTGTCGTTTTCATTGGCAGTTGTTCACAGCCTATTGATTTTACGCAAGTACAATACCCATTGCTCACTTTATTGAGGAGACAATAACTATGATTCCAGAAAAGTAGTAGGTCAGTATGTGAATTTCATGAACCTGTAGATTGCATTCCATTCACTTAAACGCTACAATTGGTGTTGCTGATGCGGTGATACGCCAGACTAGAGACGTTATAGCAACGTATGCCTGTAATAACATTACCTACGTAGTAAATACAATGCTAGTTACAAAAACTCGTCATTATCTTTTCATTGCGTACTTACAAGAAAAAAACGTTCACCTTACTTCTCATACTAAGTACTGGAGATTCCGCCTAGTACTCACTTTTACTTGCTCTCTATAAAATGCTTTCTACTATATTCGCAAATGACTATTAGACTTCTGTCACATGAAACGGTAAAACATAAGGCGTATGCAGTTTAGAAGTTAGGGTATATTTGCATTTATTGACACAAAATTTATGTACATCTTCCATTATTATACAAGAAAGTTCTCAAAGTAATTCAGAGTTGCTCGCAGTGCACTAATAGTATATTCATTACTATAGTTATCCTGCATAACTGCGAAGCTTCTGTTCAATTGCCTGCGAAGTTGCAGTATCTCCATGCAGGGTTTCTTCACTGAACCTTCACACGGCACACGACTTGGCAGCAACGGATCCTGCCAAAACCATCTGCGACACAGGCGAATTACTTTGTCAACTAAAAATATTAATTTAAATATTAGTAAGAGTTTGATTTACCTGTAAACTGAGGAATTTGAGTGTGACATAGCAGCATATGCCGGCAAGGTATTCTTTGTGCCCTAAATATTCTGCAGGTACAAGTAGAATTGGTATAATCCACTTGGTGCAGGTATATGCCGTCGTTTATGAGAGCCATATCATCAGTATACAACTCTGTGTTCATCCGACGATTACGGCCATAGTCCTTGGCAATTAACTTAGCGGCATAAGGAGTGAAGTTTCCTAATATCGGCATAACTGGTTCCGGTGCGTGGTACTTATGAATCCGACAACTTTCGACGATGACTTCAACACTACGACGCTTCTCTGTGCGTGCACACCATTTATACGTCTTGTACATGCATACGTGTAGGGGATCTCTTCTGTGGAGATATCGTTTTAGGTGACTGTGAGAGCTTTCAATTCTATTGTTGGTACTATTAAACAGCAACAGAGTATTCGGCATATATGCCGCAGCCCACGTCTCCTTCTTAGGCACCCAGTATTGCCTGACATAATTCCACACCCCCCGATCAACCATCCTAATGACACTAAGGTAGTGATGAAATCTAAACGGTTAGAAATCAATGCATTTACCTTTCAGGTGTCGCAGCTTTAACAAGACGATATAAAAACCAGCGTACAAAAGGATTTCGAGTCTAAATGCATCAAGTATTAATTACATTCACCTCACCTTCCTGCTGAAAGCCCGGCATACATGCAATGCACAGATGACGATTTTCGGCTGAATTTGACTATTACGCACGGCGGATATCTCACAGTTGGCCGAATCCATTACGAAAGTTTCTGTAATGGACGTATCCTGCATTATTCTTTGGAATTGTTCCAATATCCAAGCTACATCACATGACCTCTCTCGTCTCGTCCATGCCAAAAAACAGGCCTTCCATGACCCATATTGCCTGTTACCACCAAGTGAAACAGAGAATATCTGATTAAGATTTATCAACCGTTTCACGTATAACCTACCCATCCTTATTGGTATTGTATGTTGAGTCAATACACACCACCTCTCCATATTTCCGATATAACTGAACCTGTGATTCCAGGGCGAAGCAAATTCTGCTGGTTATCCCTGTATTCGAATCCACGTATTCAACCACCTGACCGCTTTGCCTTATTATGCGCATAACATCTGATCTCAAAGGCATGGCTTCCAAAATAACTTTAAACTACTTCAATTACCTGGTCTCACATCCTTACGTAAATTATACACATCTGTGCTCGTCAAAATTTTTATTAAAATTCTCTTCAGCATATTCCAAAACATCAGCAACCTCAGATGTAGTCTTCACAACTGGTGCAATATTCTCCTTTTCATCCCCGGACAGGCGTCTAAAATATGGATCACCTATCATAAGACTTTTTTCACATCTGTGATTGTGAACTGTTTTCGTGGAAGAAATGATAAACTCGTCCTCCTTGTAGCGTATACGAAAGCCAGATTGGCAACCGGTGTATTTTGCACTGCAGAAATAAATAATAGAATTCTTACGGTTTGACGCGTAAACCTGAACCTCCGGTTTTTCGCTTCATGCCATATGTACAACGAAAGACTACTAATTTGTAGTTAAACTCCTGACATTCATGGTCCCGTATGCACTCTGTCATACATATATATTACTGATTCCAGCTGACTTAGAGCATCTTCTACTTGAACCCAACTGGTATACCAGTGACTAAACATAATTCCGTCGAAAAGTTTTTTGATATCCACTGATATAGGAAGGGCAGGTTGGTCGCCATTCTCTTCAAGTGCCAATGCGTTCATTCGGTACCACTGTAAATGAAAACCAGGATCACTCAAACTAAAGAATTCTTCCATTAATTTCGTATGCGCTTCTTAGTAGGAGCCCACGTAAGATAGCCCACCAGAGGGTAAAGACTCAAGTGCTCTCCCATTTCTTTTCACTGTGGGTTTGCTGTCCCTGGAACTCCTTACCTGCAGATGTGGCTACTGCACCGTCCATGGCCAGCTTTAAGCGAAGGCTGGACAACAATTAAGACACACAAAGACGGAGTACAAATAGCCTATCTCATCAGAACTCACACACTATTAATGGGCATACACCTAATCTCATCCTTTATTTCTTCATATCCTCCACTGTCTTACTCTCCTGACAATTCCAGCTAATTTTTCCCCTACACTGTCATTATTATTACCGATATATATGTACCATGCATATATATCAACTTCAAACTTCATTAGCTGTCTGTTTCTACGTTCTCTTGCTTTCTTTTTTTCTAAACCCACATAACCTATACTAATTATACCTGCTATTGTCATCCCATTTTTTGACCACACCGGACGAATAACAGGTGAAAAAATCAACTTCACTAACAGTAGCAGCACAGTCTTAATATATTGCACACTACAAATTACACATAGATAGCCCCAGCTTCACTCTTTTTGAAGTCAACCAAAGCTACGACAGTCGAGTAAGTGGATGAACTGCGCAGAAGTATACTGAAGACGAGGAACCTCTACTTTACAACGAAGCAGTGATCACAAAGAAATCAAATTGGTTTACGCTGGCTCGTAAGAACGAATGAAATTATCTCGCATGCTCGAGGTCATTGGAAGAGTTAGACACGTGAAGGTCACTTTCGTTCATGCAAGCCTGCCATGCTGGATTGCTGCTTTCTAACCATCTGTTTACATATTGGCTTCTACATTAAACCTGCAGTTATTCACAACTTTTGTTGGCAAGAGTTAACAATAGATGCCAAAGTCAGATGACCTTGAAACAGCCAACCAGATTCTTCTAGGTGAAAAGTGGTACTTAATTTACAAGGAAGTGTATCCACGATATATATGTAATAAAAATGAATCACAGAGGGTATATATCTCTCATTTGCCGCAAAAATCGGTCTCAGATTCTCATGGAAGTAGTTAAAGACATACCAAACCAACGCACTCTCTATTTCTCCAGCTGTAGCAGATACAGGTTGCATATACTCAACATATTACTAGGGGAGAGCTTTGATTTCGAGAAAAAGGTGTCTAAAATTTAGCCCCCTTGTTTAAACTGGAGACAATCTTATGGGGCAAGACTGCAGCTGCATCTAAAGTACTTTACTATGTTTGTAGGCGAATTGTTTGGGATCATTAAAGGCTTTAGGTCAAGGTTCGAGATTAAGTAAGAGTAACTTTCCCATAGGTTTTAGAAAAGATGGGGTAACAGCAGTAGGTCTAAATTTAATACATGTTTCAGTAGATGACTTAGATATAGGTACAGTTTTAATGTCCTTCCAAACGGCTGGCACGACACTTCAAATGAACAGTGGATACTTTTGTAATACTCGCTGTAATTAGATGCATAAAAGCGTGAGTTATTTAATACCCATAAGGTAGATATTCAAATACTGTATTTGCTGATTATAAAAATGATGGATACTAGGTAATATCAAATGATTCAACGGCATATTGGAAATAAATAAAAAATTGTTTTCCTAAGTCATTGTCAGGTAAACAGTCTATTTGATGTCACTGCATATTAACAGATTAATGAAGTAGCTATCAACCCTAATTTACCACATTTAGTTGTACTACAGTCTTGGAGTTTAGCACTATACAGACTTACAGCTGGCTAGATAAGGCGACTTTAGCGTATCGAAAAGTACAGAATTATCATTCAGCTTGCTAAATCCTACTTTGTTTTTACAGAGTGCTATTGTATAGAAACGGATACAAAATCCTACGAATGACTAAAGTAACAGTCTCAGCATACTACAGTATGTCTCTATCCCACTAACTAAGCTTGACATACTTAGTTCAACTTCACACGTGAAAATAGCCCATAGTAACGCGAAATATTGAAGAAGTCCGAGAGAAGCAGAAATTAAGAGTATATTAAATATTTCATTAATTTACAAATGAAAATTCTGATGAAGGCTATTAGCGTTAGTCTGACCCATTGATATTTCCGTTGACTTCATATTCGACAACTTCCACATACCTAAAAAATAAAGCACAACATGAAGTTATGAAAGATAATTGTATATATTAGTATACAATATGCATACACTGATTCTATTAAAACTAAGTAAAATGCAAAGAAAAGCATTTGTAGTCCACAGCTGGTTCTTATATTGACACCGTATCCAGTATTAAAGGATTATACGCAAACTTCAAGACAATCTCTGAAACATCCATATTGTTAAGGTGTCAAAAATATTGCACCATTAAGTATAGAGTGTCAGTGGGAATGGTATAACAGACAGTAGATTGATGATAACAGAGCTGACTAGATTAAGTTCTCATAAGCAAAACAATCAATGTGTATAATAATACTATGCACTGAATTAATGCACTAAGTGAAACAATGAGGAAAATTGAACGAGTAATTGCCTTCTTCACTGCACTGCACTTGCAACAATCATGAGAACCACCTTCATTTGTTAGCCTAGCAGGCAGCTAAGCACAATATTGATAAAGTGGAGATACTTTTCATACACTGAATCCACATAACCCATATTGCACTGCGCCAATCAGTGCAAATATCAATTAAACCTAGAAATAACCTTTCAACTTACGATAATTCCTGATCAAACGCACATACGGTGAAAGACACATTTACATGATAAATTTTGTTCACACAGAAGGTTCTGTTAACATTTGTAGGTGACTTCCATGTAGTGATAGCATTCTTTTGTCAAACAGTACCGTTTTTCATACAAAAATATGCTGCATTGATATCCTGAGACGTGAAAACTTCATTGAATGATAGTATGCCGAAAGCTGCAGCTTCTACATAAAATGGACTGTTTATGTAGATGACGTTACCCTTCAACTATCCCATCTTGCTCCTTATAGTGGTATTTTGACACAGTCCACCTGAAACACCAATCATTGCAACCAATATGCTAAGAGTGTGTCGCAGTCAGACCACATGACGCGGACACCAACTATACTAGTGAAGAAATGAGAATTTCTATCAATCCAGAAAACATATAACACAATTTTATTAAAATTTATAAACAAAAAAATTTACCAAGCAGAATTTCAACCAACATGCTAGATAAATCCAGCCGTGAAAAAGATATTGGATTAGTCGTCATTTTGAAGTAGCTCGCTACTGTAGTCTTTGTTGTTTGGTTTGTGGATTGCTTACATTATGTATACATCATTATCTAGACTTTAGGGGATAATCAGGATTCATCTAGAAACAATTCTGAAACTGCGGGTAACGTAGAAAAAATGGACTGTGACCAAGATGATCAGAGTATGCTCTTGGCAATGGTAATAAATATACCAACACCTCCTGGACCACAATGTTACTGGTTAGTTTGCCATTTGTACCATTGTCTACATTTTAGTATGATGCCACGTGATTATAGCAGACCGGATTTTCAGTGTAGCGTCTGTTATAAGTGGTTTCACCTGGAATGTATTGCTTTCAACATAGGGTATGTTCATCCATGTGATTTTATTTTCTATTCTCCAATAGGAAAGCTTTACCATTTCTTACTGCATACCACTTCATGTGTAAAAGGTGCAATGCTATTGGAGAGGAGGTTTTTTCTAGGAAGCAGGCTAATTTTACCGTTATGTGTCAAACGGCTTTGGCAAATTTAATGCTGAGGCATGGTGGTCGTTTATACTTTATGGAAACTAAGGAACTCATACCATTTCTTGAGGAATGTTGGGAAGAACTCACAACACAGCCAAGGAAGTCCAATAATTCCTGGTATCCGAACATCCATAAAACTTTGGTTTGTTATTTCTGTTAATCTATGGTCTTAGACTAGTAGTGATGTTTTCAAAACTGTACAAACGCCAGACGATCTTTACGTGTGCTTATCAAATACGGTAAGGATCTAACTCGCATGCTAATCTCTTTGAACTATTAACTGTGCAATCACTACTCAATTTCCAAAAAATCAAGTGGGGAACGAAAAACTTAGCTGTCTAGGTATATTCAAATGATAGCAGTGAAATTTATAAAGTTATGGATAAAATGCGGCGATTAACCTTATTTGCCTAGATTTTTAAATGTGGTCTGACAAATTACAAAACAGTGACTTTGGAGACCAATGCAAAGTATCCATGTTCGAATAAGGCTACTCGTTTTCTCCTTTGATCAGTAATGTTATCATTTGCCGCTGGAACACCACGGATGAGTAATAGGGGAAGGTGGTTAGCGTAAGGCTGGTGGCAAAAGTAGGGATGCTAGCACGGGAGACATTTCAGGCTGGAAGCTGTTTTTCATGTGAAGTCTGGTGGTGCAACTGGCTACCTAATGTTGACCATTGGGCATGATTGAAATCATTAAGCTTTTTTTAGTGGTAACTGATGTAGCCATTTTTTATCTTGGTTTCCGTGCTATACTTATGTAACGAATTGAGACGGATATACTTGCGTACACTATCTGACGTATACCAGAATTAAATTTGCTTGTTTAGTATGCTGAAGGAAGTTTGACGTGCCTGAAGTTCAATCGCTTCACGTATCCTAATATTTTTCTTTGAGAAGAGTCCAGTGTAAGGTTCCTGATTATTTCTTAGGTTTGGTAGTTTTTCCAAAAATAAACGGGGTTTTAACGCTCACTGGCGTATTGCATTTACTTCTGTAGGACCTCACAAAAATTGGTCCGAGTTATGACCGATTTCGTGCTCTTACAAGCCAGTTGCGGACGAATATTACTAAACTGGGTGTCCCGTCCGCAAACATTCCCACCAATGTGTCGCAAAATCAGTCTTCTTTGTCGGGGGCTAGCTTTGATGCTGTAGATCAGTTCCTGCATCATTCGTCAACTGGCAACCAGTTTCCTTTCAGTGGTGAAACTGATGTTGTGGATCAACCTACTTGGCGTAAACGCAGATCTCCAGGTAGTGGTTTATTCGGTGGAATGGGCACTTTTTCTGTAACATCTTTTATGCCTGGCGCATCTTTGGAAGGTAAAATTTCTATTACTGAAATTTCAACGTTCCCTGGTATGAGAGCTTCTGCGTCATCCAATGAAGTAAATAATGCTTCTCCAAGTGGCTTGGTGCGTTCAACCCGCCGAGCTACTTCAGCATCTGTTCTTGGTGGGACTACCGCATTGAGTGGAGCTGCAGTTTCTGATGAAGGACGTGTAAAATTAAATGCTTTGGGGTTCCCAATAGATCATGCGCTAAATAGAGAGGGATATCGGTAAGTTTCTTATTTTGACTGTACCCTTGTACACCTAAGCTTTTAAACATTCACACGGGCTCCATTCGTTCATTTTCATATACCTATTACTTAAAACTTTCATTATTCTACGGTAATGTTGCTAACTCATCAAATGTAAGTGTTTGGTAGCTTTGGTTCTTTTTCCAGTATGAATTCACACTTATTGTGGTCATGTGGTTGCACCAGCTGCCAGTTGGTGTAGCAGAAACAACTTTTTCTGTAAGTGATCCGTGCACTTAGCTACCACTGTATGTAGGGTTTCAGTTTGGTCTTCTCTTCAGCCTTATTCAAGCAGTTACTTGACCGGAATGGAGGAAATGTGGTGAAACAGAGTACTGATTTCAGCTGTCTGTTTTCCCATCAGTATTGTGATAGAAAGTCTAAAAAATATGCGGCGGATAACTGACAGCATTGTGTCAGCGACCAGTAGAATTATGGTTTAACATTGATGAATGCGCTAACCCTACCCGACGTATTCTCACAAATTAACCTGATTTTCTTAATTCTTATTTGAGCTTTCGTTACGTATTTTTCATTTATAAACATTTTGACTTAGATTTTTGATCCTGTAAATATTAGGACTCGCTTGACAAAAGCGCATGTAATATAATAGACCACAATCCCAATTGTAATATGCCTAAGTCAACTTTAAAGACTATATGAACTGTGGACGTTTGAACCAAGTTCAGAAGTGATGGTTTGGATGGATTTGGGCGTTGGGTAAATTGTATTCGGTGTTATTAAAAACTGTTCCCATTAATGAGGGAAATGTGACAATTAAAATTTAAAACTACATATCAAAAGATAATCCGGTATCGCTTAGTTTCTACTTTCTAAGTTTACCAGTTCTTGTTTTCTACCTGTTCTTCTTCATTACTCCCCACCGCTAAATGTTTCTTGAGCTACTTAAGAACGACTTTGTTACACTGCGAATGTCATGAAAAGTTGTCAGTAGGGCGAGTGGGTTACTGCTAAACCAACTTTGTAATACTCTTGTAGACAGACACTCGAACTCATTCAGGGAATTAGTGGGTGTCATCCTGTCGGACTCTGAGCATCTTCTCAATGCACAACTCCCTCCTTACATTTCATCAGGTAGGACTAGAAGCAACTATGGGAGGCTTCATGCCTTATTTGGCACATATTTTATGTGATGAGGGAAGTGTTAGGCCATGACACTATCAACTTACTGCGAGACACTGAGCAAACTATCCTTTTTATTCTTTCTTTCATCAATATATTGTTGTGATGATTATTCCCACTATAAATTTAAATCCGTACTATCAGTGGCCAGTGATATCAATATAAGTGTCCTGTCAATTATTTTCCCATGTACCTACTATATAGTGCAGGGAGAAAATTAGATGCAATATTGCGTTACAGGTCAAAAACTTCACATTGTATAAGGTGTACTTTTTGGAATAAAGTCAATATGATTGTTATTAAAGCCATGGTGACTCACTTCGATGTGAGCCACCTTTGGTGTGACATCAGTTGGCTAATTATAGGTTGAGTGAGCAACTTTCCTATTGGATTTAAATGTCTAGTCTTCTCAGGTTGGAAATCTATCGCCACTTTTCGTCTTAGGTTACTGCTTAGTTGTATTGGGACGTCGATGACTTTGGTACTTGTTCTAAATGTCTTCATATCACAATTTTCATGTCGATTTGTCGGACTTGTTATTGGTTTGAAAAGACAGAGATATCGTCCATTACGTGGCACTAGTCTAGGGCATATTTTTTATTAAATTGGCATCAGTTTGTGTGTTCAGTCACTCAAGATAGTCTCAGAAAGATCTGGCGATTCTGACTTGAGAAATAGTATGTAGTTTAAAATGATATCATTTCTCAAAATGTTGTTCATTACTTGTTTCTTTTACTGTCAGTAATTATAAAAAGTGGTAAATGCACTTGATGAGAATGACTATGTTTGTGATGTCACCGTAGATGTTATTTTCTTGTTTTTATGTTTTGTATATTTGCGACTCACTTTGTCAGTCTTGTGTTTAAATAAATGTATGCAGATTTTACGCTTGCAGGCATTTGATTAGTTCCGAGGCAGATTTTGGCACAAGTTGACACCAGTGTTAGGATTACTGAAACCAGATATCATTAAACAGTTGTTTTTTGTTTGATATTGCTTATACTTGTTCACCCTCAACTTAAGCTTCTGGGTGAAATAGTGTTATCACCATTCACTTTCATCACTGAGTATTTGTCTCAGCACCAGGCTCTGTTGATTCCTCCCATCTGCTTTTCATGAGCATACATCAGTAACACTGGATGGTATTTTAGCACTACATCATTTCACAGATGAATTCAACCTGGTAACCTGATCATATCTTCACCCTTCGACAGATTCTAGAACATAGGCATTCCTACCGGCGTCCGACAATCATTATATTTCTTGACCTAAAGACGGAATTCGATTCTGTCGACCGAGAGATTCTCTGGCGATGCTTGACTGTAAAGGGAATGCCGAGAAAATACATTGCACTGATTAAGGCACTCTACTCGTACTCATGCAGCCAGGTGAGGGCTTATGGCGAGTTGTCATCTGAAGTGGTGACGACTAGTGGCGTCCGTCAAGGATGCCCATTATCCCCATTCCTATTCAATTTCATCATAGACGTACTAATGGACTTAACCCTAACTCACTTCAGAGACTCAGGGATTGACTTGCTACCAGGGAATAATCTCGTTGACTTAGAATATGCAGACGATATAGTCCTTCTAGGCGAAGACGCTGACAAAATGCAGAGTCTTCTGAACACCTTAAGCAGCAATCTTCGTATGTTTGGCATGCGATTCGCCCCTGTAAAATGTAAGATGATGCTTCAGGATTGGACTACACCGACCCCTAGATTAGAAATAGGAAGTGATGTGGTAGAGCACGTTGACCGCTTCACTTACTTAGGAAGTACCATCAGCCCCAATGGGTTGATCGCTGACGAAATCTCAGTACGAATACAGAGGGCTAGTTTCGCATATGCCAGTTTACGCCGTCTCTGGCGTAGGCATGATATCCGCCTATCGACCAAAGGGCGTGTGTACTGCTCATCAGTCCGCTCCTTTATGGCTGTAAGACGTGGCCATTGAGAGCGGAAGACATGAAAAGATTAGCTGTCTTCGATCATAGGTGTCTGCGTTCTATCTCCCTCGTGAGGTGGTATGATAAGGTGAGCAATATTGAGGCTAGGCGTCGAGTGCTAGGTAAGGAGGGGAAATCAATAGACAAGACTGTGAAATTACATCAACTGAGATGGTTAGGACATGTGTTACGTATGCCTAGTCATCGCCTTCCTCGACAATGGGCAATGTTAGTCAGCTGACATAGGGTCAGGCTGGAAAAGAGCTAGCGGCGGTCAAACCGAAACATGGCACCAGTCAATGAAATCGGAAACAGTTAGTCTAAGCCACGTAGGAAGATGTAGACTTCCTGGTTGGGGTCCTCGGAACGGTGAAAACCAATGGTTGGAAACAGTTGGTGACATGGCTCAAAATCGTTCTCAGTGGCGCAGATGCATCCACTCCTTGTGACTTATGATTTCCAATGAAACTGTTTTGTTCTTCTTTATTACTATTCCTTTGTCTCACACCTCTGTTTACTGTGTCTGTTATGCATTTCTTCTACTTTCTTCTCTTGCTTTGTGTGCTACATGGAGGGAGTGTGGCGACTTGAACTGCCGCACATCTGTGCAAAGTTCTATGTCGAAAACCGAAAACCGACCGACCGACCTGGTAACCTAGTTTTGATCTGTCATAGCGTGGGCATACAGAAGTATATTACGCTGGAACCATTGATGTTGTGGATACTGAAATCAATGTATGGTAAATGGGATAGATACACAAGTTAGAAACAACTGTAACTTGTTTCAAGCGGTAGGGATTTCAGTAATTGAAATAAGAACAAATTAGTTCAGCGAAGAGTCTCTTTTCGGCGAATTCATTCACTTAGCTGTGGGTTGTTGATTACATCATCAAAATAATGAAGAAATTAAAATGTGTGATTAATAATCAAAGTTGTAACTAAGTGGGGTGAAGATTTTGATGATGTAACCCTACTCACATCTTACCAATCTTCACCCCACTTAGTTACAACTTTGATTATTAATCACACATTTTAATTTCTTTATTATCTTGATGATATAATCAACAACCCACACCAACTGTTATTTTGATTTTGATTTTGACAAACCTAATGTACACACACACACACAAAATAATTGTATATATTTTTGCGACTGTACAGCTAAGTGAATGAATTCGCCGAAAAGAGACTCTTCGCTGAACTAATTTGTTCTTATTTCAATGTATTAATGGGTATATTTCGCGAATTTCAGTAATTGCTTTTTTTTAAAACGTTTAAACTTCGGACACTTTCTAAAGAACTGGTACTGGTTGAAAGGTTTAGGGTGGCTAGTCTTTATCATTAAGTTATTCCGTAAATTGCATCTCCTTATTATTATATGTGGAGCTCTGACTCATCGACTTTAGTGCTAAACTTCCGACCACTCGGTCACGGGTTCAAAATCCGCCGCGTCCTTTGAGGTTTTGGAAGTCGGGTGGTATCACCAGTCCTCTACACAACAGGTGTGGCCCACCGCCAACTGAATGGAGTCTCATTTTATTTCACTTTCTAATTTCTTATCTTAAATTTGGCACAATTCCAAGAATACAAAGAACTCACTGTACTGTATAAAATTTTGTCTTCGATTACACAGACCTATAGATGTCTAAGATTTCGAGCTGATTTCATATGCTTTCGGTTGTAACGTAGTCACTTAGATATTTTAGTAGCATTTTACTGATTAGGGATGGGAGGCGGAGTGCACAACAGGATATTCTCAATCCATCGTCAAAATGATGTAACGTATGTAGATCAAGAAAGAAAGACCAGACTTGCAGTACAAAATGATATCATCATCCTGCTTCACATGCTCTCATCAGCTGCTGCAAGCTACCTGAAATTACAATGGTTATTAATAACGACATTTCATACTTCAATGTTTGAAAGGTAATAGGGAAAACATCATAAGATGAGTGCATCTTTATTACCTTTCAAACATTGAAGTATGAAATGTCATTATTTATAACCATTGTAATTTCAGGTAGTTTGCAGCAGCTGACGAGAACCTGTGAAATAGAATGATGATATCATTTTATACTGCAAATCCGCTCTTTCTTCCTCTACCGAAATTTATCAAGGGAACCAAATGTATGAAATATCTAGATCAGTTACTGGTGTGTTGCTACATGATGAATAGTGTACAGGATTACTTAACTACCTACCACGAAACAACTATCACATCTGCTGATAGCTTGATTTTCTTATCTCCAGTTACATTTTAGTTGAACCAGACAAGCATGCTCCTGGTCGAGAGCAGTGGGATGAATGTGAATTCACAGCTGGAAAGCCCATACCTGGCTTATTTTACCGTGTGTTTATATGCTCACAAGTGGTCTTGTCTCTGAGTGATCGTGGTAAGTTTACCTTTGTTATATATATATATATATATATATATATTCATAGGTGTTATGTATGTTTCCCATGAGATCTTTGTATGTCTTCAATGTTTGTCAGAAAAATATGAATGTATGCGAATATATATGTATATATATGTGACTATTGTTAATTTTTTAGAATTTATATGGGTGTCTCGAACTTGTGTTTCGAGCATTGTAATAGCACTTATTTTATTTGTAAAGCATAAACTTTGGTTTTAGAAACAACTCAGTCTTTCAGTAGTTTCAGTCGTTTTAGTAGTCATCATAGTGGCGAGTGCTACTGAAAAAATTTATCAGTAATGTATACTATAGTAATATAGCTGGGGAGATACATGGGAGACGTGAAAGGAAAACAAAGAAACACAATATGAAGGCTAGAAGTACCACAACACAGGAGATCTGTGCAAATAGTGCGTTGAAGATAAGGTGTACATAATTTGGCTATAATAGAGATACCAATTTCTAAGTGAACATTCCTTACCTAGTTTTTCGTCTGCTACCGTTACAATTACACCCTCAAATTTGTATATTTTAATAATAATAATAGTAATAATAATCTACTTTATTCCAAGACGAACAGTACTTATAATACAGAATGGAATTCTCAGCATTTGTCACAATATTGCATCTGATTTACTCAAAATATAAATAAAATTAAAAATTAAAACAAAATTAACCAGAGGAATTTGTCCACATTTACGATATAAAGTCAAAAATATTCGAAGTACGAAATGATAATATTAAATATAATAATAATTACAGTGGGTTTGTTTCAAACTGTACTGTCAATTCAGTTTGGAAATTTTAGCATGTTATAGATTATTGAATCTAATGTTCTGTTGACGCAGCAGCATGGTGAGGGGAAATACAAAATTAACAGTTATGACACAGCTTAAATGATGTTCACACTTATGAAACGAAATAAACAAATAAAAACAAAATAATTGAGAGGATTATAAATATAAGAAGTACAATGACAGTAAAGCTTGATGTAATAAGGGTGCAGGAAATAGTTTATTTAGTGGTGCAAAGAAGGTTAGTTCATGCCTGACACTATTTTCATCATATTAAAGTACGTGCCAAATATGGTATAGTGGAATTTGTATACTTAGACGTATGTGCATAAAGTCTTTTGAAAAGACTTCTTGTTTTACCTGAGGAGACAGAAGGTTGGAGCTGCGGGTAAAGTGGATGCTGACAGTCTGAGAAAATTCCTTTAGGAAATTTGTTGGATGAGATTAAGTGCCTATCAGTGACAATGTCAACGATATGGCCCAATGGGATATCACCACTCGCCCTATTGACTGACAGTCTTCAGAGTTCTACGAAGTATGACGTAGTCTTTTTTAAGCAATCCAGGAGAGAATAAACAGGGGTGAGTAGTAAAGAAGAACCTGAACAACATAAGTTTTCTAGAAAATAATTGAATTTGTCTGTTTATGATTCATTGAACAGGTATAACCAATTACCATGTACTACTTAAACATCTGTATAAGAAGAACATATGCATTTTCCCTCTGATTTTCAGTCCTTCATGATTACTCTGCAGTATATATGTGAAATTTGTTCATTTTAAACTATTGTTGTTTTCTTTTCTTTTCTTATTTTTTCATTCTCCTTCATAGCGAATCACTTGAAAGTACACGAATCTCAGTTATCAGTTACTGGTGATAAAGGCTACTGTATGTGTCGAGCCACTCACAGCGTTCACTCGGGTACCTGGTATTTTGAAGCAATCATCACAGAACAACCAGAAGGTTCTGCAACTCGAATCGGCTGGTCTCAAATGTATGGTGAGTATTGAAATTTCTGTCGTCCCTATGTATACAAGTTATTACTGCCGGGTAAAATAAGGTAGATGTCATGAATGCTTATCTGTCAGACGTTTCGGTCGAATAATTAGGCAGTGTGTATGTCCCTCTTACAAACATTGGTGAACACTGTGGAAGTGAGCCGGTATAAGAATCTGTAGTTTTTAATGCCATCAAAATTTTTTGTGAGTTTATTTGGCTCATGTATCGATATATATATATATATATATGCGTGCAAATAATATAAATGATTTATGTTATGGAAAGCATGTTGTATTAATGCCTACCTGCTCGTAGTGTCCTGCGATGAGTAGCATAGATTATGCCCCATCGAATTATTTACTCACCAGGAGTAGATGAATAATTGTCCAGCACTGTGAATTTACTAGCCCAATTTTATTCTGTTGTGTGCTGAGATTTCTTTGCTACTACAGCTTCATTCTACTGGTGTTTGTCTTCGACCACCTGTTTAGTCTTTTAAGGATGTGAGTAAAGGAGAATGATGCTAAGGAAGGCTTCGTGTGCTTTTGGAAGTGTGTGGGCGGTTGTTACTTCCCGACTGCCCACACTGTGGAAGTTGACTGATTCTTCGGGTACCTGAAACAGAAGCAGGGTTAGTGTTGCGTGATGGCAGAGCCCAGGGGACAACTGCTTTAGGCCGGTCACACACGGCCTGTATCAACTGGTTTCTTGGTTTGGTTCCGTATTAGTAAACTTACCACCGGTTACGGACCACCGTAGGGTAAGTCGGGATGCACAGTTGTTGGGGTCGACCTTTTCTAACCCGTTCTCTCCACAGTAGATAGACAGCATAGCTGGCTGGCATACTGGACATCTAAGGGAAACACCTCACTGCTGTTAAATCCCTGTTCCCCAGCAGTACGACTTCGCCTTCAGACCCCCAGCATAGTGTAGGAAAGATTCCTACACAATGCCGGCAACTGGTTTTTGTCTAATCGCTGTCCTAACAACCTTCCTAGCATGGTAGGACCTGCAGGAACATTGGTTCCAGCCAGTGCAGCTTGTTGTGTCATCGCGATGTGCAAGCCCGACCATCACTTAAAGGTAGCAGCTATCGGCCGGCCATTGAGAATGCAAGACATGAAAAGATTAGTTGTCTTTGATCATAGGTGTCTGCGTTCTATCTCCCTCGTGAGGTGGTATGATAAGGTGAGCAATATTGAGGCTAGGCGTCGAGTGCTAGGTAAGGAGGGGAAATCAATAGACAAGACTGTAAAATTACATCAACTGAGATGGTTAGGACATGTGTTACGTATGCCTAGTCATCGCCTTCCTCGACAATGGGCAATGTTAGTCAGCTGACATAGGGTCAGGCTGGAAAAGAGCTAGCGGCGGTCAAACCGAAACATGGCACCAGTCAATGAAATCGGAAACAGTTAGTCTAAGCCACGTAGGAAGATGTAGACTTCCTGGTTGGGGTCCTCGGAACGGTGAAAACCAATGGTTGGAAACAGTTGGTGACATGGCTCAAAATCGTTCTCAGTGGCGCAGATGCATCCACTCCTTGTGACTTATGATTTCCAATGAAACTGTTTTGTTCTTCTTTATTACTATTCCTTTGTCTCACACCTCTGTTTACTGTGTCTGTTATGCATTTCTTCTACTTTCTTCTCTTGCTTTGTGTGCTACATGGAGGGAGTGTGGCGACTTGAACTGCCGCACATCTGTGCAAGGTTCTATGTCGAATACAGACAGGTAGACAGAGTTTTACGACTTGTATCTAAGTTTTAACTACTTGACTGTCAGACAATGAAAACTTTTTAATGCTTGTCTCTTTTGAGGAAACACTTGTATTTGTTTTTGTGATCTGCAGTTACTTCCAGTTACAGATGTTCACTACTGCCTTCTCTCTCTCTCTCTTGATTCAGGTAACTTACAAGCACCTTGTGGTTTTGACAAATTTAGCTATTCCTGGCGTTCACGTCTTGGCACTGTATTTCATGAATCTCACGGTAAACACTATACGAATGGTGGATATAAAAAGGATGATGTCATTGGATGTTTAATTCATTTGCCGCCAACAGTTGGCCCTTTCACATCGATAGAAAACCAAGCGTCAAAACCTCCTACACCTCAATTGAATCCATTTTCTCCCATTATGGATGACCTTCGTGCTAGCATAACTGGTACGCTTAACTCAAAGAATTCAATGATGAATTGTAGTAATAATAATTCACCTGCACCTACTTTTCTTCCTGAAACTTACAAAGACCGTGTAAGTGGCTTGATACATTCACCAAATTATGTCTTTTTTTTTAAAATCAAATTTCGTTGGTGTATGTGATGAATTCACTTTGATCTGAAATCGTATGGCTGAATGGAATCCGATTTATTTGTCCAGCTACACAGGCACAGGCAGCACGGACGACGATTTCAAAGGTAAGATTGAGATTAGTGGTAGCTCTGTACTGCACTTGACATGACGGAGTTTTGCATTTTCAACACCAATGTCAAGTCAGTGCTGCCATATATGCTTCAGAGATTTGCTGCATTACGAAAAAGACTCCCAACAAGCTGCTTTCGCTTGATGCTGTGAACATCTGATGGTTAGAAAGGATAAACGTTAAGGAACTCTGACAATGAACTGACCAAGAACTCCATCGCCTAGCAAATGTGCCGAAGGAAATGCAGATGAACTGGACATACTCTGAGGAAATCGTTGAGTGACATCACACCCTAACGTAGAGCCTGAATAAGTAATGGCAGGTGGGACGTCCTAAGGTGACATGTAGAAGATCGTCTGGCTAGAAAGAAAAGAAGCTTCTAGGTAATCCTGTCGATTCAGTTTGGAAATTTTAGCATGTTATAGATTATTGAATCTAGTGTTCTGTTGATATAACAGCATGGTGAGGGGAAATACAAAATTAACAGTTATGACACAGCTTAAATGATGTTCACACTTGTGAAAAAATGAACAAATAAAAATAAAAAGTTGAGAGGATTATAAATATAACAAATGCATTAACAATAACAAAAAAGCTTGATGTAATAAGGGTGCAGTAAACTGTTTATTTACTAGTGCAAAGAAAGTTAGTTAGTTCATGCCCAACACTATTTTCATCACTTAAAGTACGTGCCGAATATGCTACAGTGGAATTTTTATACTTAGACGTACGTGCATAAAGTCTTCTGAAAGGACTTCTTGTTTTACCTGAGTAGACACAAGATTGGCGCTGTGGGTAAAGTGGATGCTTACAGTCTGAAAAAATTCCTTTATCAAATTTGTTGCATGACATCAAGTGCCTATCAATGACAATGTCAACGAAATAGTCCAATGGGATACCACCCGCCCTGTTGACAGTCTTCAGAGTTGTACGAAGTATGACGTAGTCTTTTTTAAGCAATCCAGCAAAGAATAAGAGTGAACAGTAAAGAAGAATAGGTAAGATGTACGAGTTGACAAACTGTAAGAGGAGTGGTTGAGTTATGCCTGAGTGCCTTAACTTCTTAATGTAAAAGGTCATACGAAATGTTCTTTTAGAAATAGCTAAGGCATGGGAAGACCAGAATAGGTCAGAAGAAAGAATTAATCCAAGATACTTTACTTCAGACTTGGTTTTTATATCACTATCATCAATCTTGCAACGATCATAAGAACCAACAGCTTTATTTAACTTTCTTTTACTTCGGAAACTGAAATTAACAGTCTGACATTTGGAGGGATTTAGCTTAAGACCATTAGACGAAGACCATTTGCTGACTCCTCATAGAAAGCTGTTTCACTCGGAATCCAAAGAAATAATAATAATTATTATTGTATCCTTTAATTCCTAGAGGAGCATAGGGCTTCAGCCGTGCGTCTCCATTGCGTTCGGTTCTCTGCTAGAGTCTTCACCTGGCTCCATGTCTGCCCACACGTTTTCATCTCCTCTTC
The DNA here is from genome assembly GCA_944472155.2 of Trichobilharzia szidati. Classification (NCBI taxonomy): domain Eukaryota; kingdom Metazoa; phylum Platyhelminthes; class Trematoda; order Strigeidida; family Schistosomatidae; genus Trichobilharzia; species Trichobilharzia szidati. The sequence continues at coordinate 1,103,211 of CALYDE020000722.1, read as the reverse complement.
ACATGACCTCCTCCAAGTCACCCTCACACTGACGACCAACTCGCTGCTTCCCTTTCGGGTTCCACTCGAGCAATGGTTTGTCTAGTGATGTCACTTGATGGTTTCCTAAGAGTATGGCCAATCCATCTCCATTTCTTCCTGCCTATTTGTTTCACAATCGGTTCCTTCTGGGTTGGTTCGCTCCCAGACATCCTACGCTGTTGCTGATATTTTCTGGCCATCTGATCTTGAGTATTGAGCGAAGACAACTGTTAATGAAGGTCTGTAGTTTGTTTGAGATGCTCTTTATGACGCGCAGTGCAAGTCTCTGATCCGTATGTTGAGTAGCACTGACTTCACATTGGAGTTGAAAATTCGGATCTTATTTTTGATGCTGAGTGCTGTTGACCTCCACACAGACTTGAGAGTAGTGAAAGCTTGTCTTGCTTTTCCGATTATTCCTTTGATATTCTCGTCAGTTCCGTCCGCCTGTAGTTGAAACGATGCTTCACAGGTAGGTAAAGGAGGTGGTTTCTTTCAGGTTCCTTCCATTTATGCTGATTGTTGTCTGTTGTTGTTGTTGCTGTTGGAGGTGTTTCCCAGGAATCTTCATCACCTCTGTTTTCTCTGTGTCCACCTGAAGTCCTATCTTTGATGCTTCTTCTGCCAACTTGTTGCTTTTCGCTTGCATATCTTCCAGTTTGTGGGAAATAAGACATATATCATCGGCGAAGTCCAGATCCTCCAAGTTCTCTTTTTGTGTGAGTCCATTTTATCCCTGTTTCCTCGCTGCCTGGCCCGCTGTTTTTCGCATTATCCAGTCTACTGCAATCAGGAAAATCATTGGACATAGTAGGCAGCCTTGTCTTACTCCTGTCCTCACTTCGAAGGATTCCGTAAGTTTCCCGTTGTGGATTACTTGGCATGCAGCATTGTCGTACAGCTGTTGGATGAGATGTATAATTGTCGGTGGCACCCCATAGTAGCGAAGTAGTTTCCAAAGCACCTCTCGATCGACGCTGTCAAAGGCCTTTTCAAAGTCGATGAAGTTGAGATAGAGAAGTGATTGCCATTCCAAGCTTTGTTCAATGATGATCCATAATGTGGCGATCTGATCAATGCATGACTTGTTTCTCCTGAATCCAGCCTGTTCCAATCGAAGTTTTTCATCTAGGGCATGTTTGATTCTCTCCAGGATGATGCGGCTTAGTATTTTTATTGGGATGGACAGGACCATAATTCCGCGCCAGTTCTTGCATTGACTTAAGTGTCCTTTCTTTGGTAGTTTGAATAAGTATCCTTTCTTCCAATCCTTGGGTACTTTGCCTTCTATCCACACTTCCTCCAGTAGTGGCGTCATCAAGTCCGCTGTTGTCTCTGGGTCCATTTTCAACAATTCTGCTGGCATTCCATCTGGTCCTGCTGCTTTTCCAGCTTTTAGCATCTTGATTGCCTTCAGGACTTCTGATTTCGTCGAGGGGTTGGTGTTCACTGGTAGCTCTGTCTCAGTCGTTGGTATTGTTGGGCGCGTTGTAGGTGGTGGTCGATTTAGGAGTCTTTTGAAGTGTTCAGCCCAGTGTTTCCTTTGCTCCACTTGTTTGGTGAGTGACGTTGCATTGTCATCCTTCACCGGCTTGATTTGTGTCAAACGTTTGCCCGATAGGTACCTAGTAGTTTGGTAGAGTGTTGCGAGGTCTCCTTTGCCTGCAGCTTGTTCTGCCTCACTTGCCATGGTTTCATGGTACTTTCTTTTGTCTTCTCTGGCACTCTTCTTTACTCTTTTGTTCAGTGTCTTGTAGCTTGCATTCAAATCTTGTTTTGTTGCTCATCGGTGCACTGGAGAATCTTTTGTTTCACCATCCCTCTCTCTTCTATTAGTTTCCAAGTGTCCGTAGTGAGCCATTGTTTGTCCTGTCTCCTCTCTCTGCCCAGAACTTCCATGCAGGTTTGACTCCACACTGTCATCAAGTTGTTCCCATGCTTTTCGACGCTGACCTCTTCGCCAGTGTTGATTTGTGTTTCGGCTTTATCTTTTATACTTGCAGTGAAGATGTCCTTTGTGTCTTGGTCCTTCAGTTTTTGAGTGTTGAACTTGGCTTGTGGTCTATCTGCAGCTCCTGATTCTCTGAAAGCTTTTAATTTGATTTGGATTGTCCCTTGTACGAGATAGTGGTCTGAGCCAATGTCTGCTCCTCTTCTTGCTTTCGTGTCCAGCAGGCTGCGCCTCCACTTCCTTGAGCAGCATTGAGATGAAGTCGATTTGGTTTTTGGTTCGCCCATCTGGTGACACCCATGTAGCCTTGTGGATATCCTTGTGTTTGTATACGCTGCCACCAATCACTAGTTCATTGAAGGCGCAGAAGTCGACGAAGAGTTCTCCGTTTTCATTTATTTCTCCGAGAGCTTCTCTACCCATGATGAGTTCCCTTCCTGTGTTATCTGATCCCAGTTTGGCGTTCATGTCTCCCATTAGTATTTTAATGTCACCAGCTGGAGTATTGTCCATTGTTGCCTGTAGTTTTCTGTAGAATCCTTCTTTCTTTTCGAGGTCTGCGTTGTTTGTGGATGCATAGCATTGTATAATTGACACTTTCCTTCTTTTGGAGTTGAATCTGGCGGTTATTATCCTGGGCGAGATCGCTTCCCATTGCATGAGGGCCTTCGTTGCCATTGGTGACATCATGATAACCACGCCCTCGGTGTGCGAGTGGTTATCTTCTGGGTGACCGAAGTAGATCACTGATTCACCGGTTGATAATTTGGTGAGTCCATTCCCGTTCCATCTGCTTTCACATATCCCCAGTACTTGAATTCTGTATCTTTTCATTTCGTTTGCGATCTGGGCAGCTTTGCGAATCTGGTACATGGTACGGACATTCCATGTCCCCACACAGACTTTTTTTTGTCTCAAGGAGATACTTCGTGCTGAAGTTTCTGTAGCAGGTTTGTTTACAGGGTGGGGTTGCTGGCCTCACGCTTGAGAAGGGGGGTTGTTGCATTAATTTATAATTTAGAGAGAAGCGACCTTGTGGATTGCTCCCCTTAAAAACCAGGAAAACAGGGAATAAACAAGCAGAAAAACACCAGCACGGGAAAATAATTCACAACAAGAAGGGTAGCAAGCGACAAAAACAATTTTACCCACATATTCATATGTTTGTAAATTTGATATCTTTGTTTTTATTAGATGTTTTTGAGAGGAAATAGGGGTGGGGTTTGGGAAATCGCTGATTTCCTCCCGTTGCTTTCCTACATTTACATAGATTGCCGGTAGAGGCATTATTTCTTTGCTTAGTTATTTCATTTGCCCTTCTGTCCTTTGGTTTTAGCCTTTGATCAGGTTTCGGAGTTCCTTCTACTTTGAAGAAAAAGATGATCCAAGTAAAGCTGAGAAATCATTGCATCCACTGCCGGATAGTAAGGTGAGCGATATGCTTTAATACTACTTTATTTTTGTTAGTAGCATAATTAGCAAGCTGTCAAATTTATCTGTAAGAACTATGATTTCTAAGTTTGCCTAACCAATAACCACTACCTTCGAATTTCAGTATTTTTCGCATACATTTTCTATGATCTGTTTTTTAAATCCATTGGAATTCGTCTTTCATCTCTTGAATTTTTCAAAGAGTTGGAAATATCTGGAACTTTTAAGTTCAAGATATTTAAATCACTACTATAGTTGAAAAGAGAATAAATTAGCATAGATGTCACTGATACCGGGTTAAGAGCCGGGATCACAGTCAACGGCTCATGAGTTCATGTCCCTTTCCGCCTGAACACTTCAAAAGACTCCTAAATCGACCACCACCTACAACGCGCCCAACAATACCAACGACTGAGACAGAGCTACCAGTGAACACCAACCCCTCGACGAAATCAGAAGTCCTGAAGGCAATCAAGATGCTAAAAGCTGGAAAAGCAGCAGGACCAGATGGAATGCCAGCAGAATTGTTGAAAATGGACCCAGAGACAACAGCGGACTTGATGACGCCACTACTGGAGGAAGTGTGGATAGAAGGCAAAGTACCCAAGGATTGGAAGAAAGGATACTTATTCAAACTACCAAAGAAAGGACACTTAAGTCAATGCAAGAACTGGCGCGGAATTATGGTCCTGTCCATCCCAATAAAAATACTAAGCCGCATCATCCTGGAGAGAATCAAACATGCCCTAGATGAAAAACTTCGATTGGAACAGGCTGGATTCAGGAGAAACAAGTCATGCATTGATCAGATCGCCACATTATGGATCATCATTGAACAAAGCTTGGAATGGCAATCACTTCTCTATCTCAACTTCATCGACTTTGAAAAGGCCTTTGACAGCGTCGATCGAGAGGTGCTTTGGAAACTACTTCGCTACTATGGGGTGCCACCGACAATTATACATCTCATCCAACAGCTGTACGACAATGCTTCATGCCAAGTAATCCACAACGAGAAACTTACGGAACCCTTCGAAGTGAGGACAGGAGTAAGACAAGGCTGCCTACTATGACCAATGATTTTCCTCATTGCAGTAGACTGAATAATGCGAAAAACAGCGGGCCAGGCAGCGAGGAAACAGGGATAAAATGGACTCACACAAAAAGAGAACTTGGAGGATCTGGACTTCGCCGATGATATATGTCTTATTTCCCACAAACTGGAAGATATGCAAGCGAAAAGCAACAAGTTGGCAGAAGAAGCATCAAAGATAGGACTTCAGGTGGACACAGAGAAAACAGAGGTGATGAAGATTCCTGGGAAACACCTCCAACAGCAACAACAACAACAGACAACAATCAGCATAAATGGAAGGAACCTGAAAGAAACCACCTCCTTTACCTACCTGTGAAGCATCGTTTCAACTACAGGCGGACGGAACTGACGAGAATATCAAAGGAATAATCGGAAAAGCAAGACAAGCTTTCACTACTCTCAAGTCTGTGTGGAGGTCAACAGCACTCAGCATCAAAAATAAGATCCGAATTTTCAACTCCAATGTGAAGTCAGTGCTACTCAACATACGGATCAGAGACTTGCACTGCGCGTCATAAAGAGCATCTCAAACAAACTACATACCTTCATTAACAGTTGTCTTCGCTCAATACTCAAGATCAGATGGCCAGAAAATATCAGCAACAGCGTAGGATGTCTGGGAGCGAACCAACCCAGAAGGAACCGATTGTGAAACAAATAGGCAGGAAGAAATGGAGATGGATTGGCCATACTCTTAGGAAACCATCAAGTGACATCACTAGACAAACCATTGCTCGAGTGGAACCCGAAAGGGAAGCAGCGAGTTGGTCGTCAGTGTGAGGGTGACTTGGAGGAGGTCATGTGAAGAGGAGATGAAAACGTGTGGGCAGACATGGAGCCAGGTGAAGACTCTAGCAGAGAACCGAACGCAATGGAGACGCACGGCTGAAGCCCTATGCTCCTCTAGGAATTAAAGGAAACAATAATAAGTAATAATAATCCGCCGGTTTCAGCCGAGGCAACTAGGTAATCAACCGTCACACATTAAGTATGGCTCTTAACCAGACTAATTGAGTCCAAACAAGAAGACAAAAGTGATTTGTTCAATGTATTTAATTTTTTTTACGGTAACATTTAAGCTACCGAAATTAGAAAATCTAAGCGGTACCGTTGACTTCCAAAGTGGATTTATTTTATAGCGTACATACACCCTGCATAGTCATTTATGAAGTGATTAACTTTTTGATATGGTTGTTCTCTCTGCGCTGGATAGTTAATTTGTGAAGCTCTCATTGACCCCTACTAGGCAACAACTTCAGTGCATATTTCAATTTGAAGTGACGATTCACTGAAATACCAGACTTCTAAAAATTCTCTCTCATTCTTGGTGTTTTCTCTGTCTTGTAGTTGAACGCTGGTTTTCCCAGTCGAATTGATATCCGTGGTTGTCTGTACTCAGTGAGGCGATATGAGGGAGTGGATGTCATGTCTTTTGACGGCCAGCTTATGATCATGGATTCAAAGACGAAGGGGACAACCACTTTAGTCAATCTAGTACTTTTCACAGTCGTTGCAACTTATTTTGTAGATGATGTTATTGAGTCTTTTGGTTGACATATAACTGAGTGGAGTGATTTTGTTGGTTTGTGTGCGGCGTCAATTCTTAAAGGTTTGAAGAATCTTGCAGTGATTTCTGAGATGTGCTTTATATATGGTAGGGCGATTTTCTTCCTGCTTTCCTTGGGGTCTTTGATTTAGTAGGTTGACTTGAGGGTTTATGTCTTTTGATGAGATTCCGTGGATATCCATTCTTTTGGAAGACGTCCATGAGATATCTTTCTTCAATTTTCCTTAAGGTGGGAGTGCTGCAATGAGTCCTGGCCCTCATTACCTTGGCCATCCAGGTTTGAATAATCCGGAATTTTTGTAGAAATTTCCCTAATTTTAGTTGACACTCTATTTGTTATTATAACTTTATTATTATTAGTATTATTATTATTATTATGATTTAAGCATCTTTAATGAACTGTAATTCCCATTGTGATCTTACTTGACAAATCGATATTATTATTTAAGAAGCACCCTAATATTGTTATTGACTACTTATCTCGAATATTCTATGTATATAAACATGCATATATAATTGTAGAGCCTGGAAGAGGAGGAAATTATCGAAAAGAATATTCTTTGCTCAATTATTTTGTGTTTTATAGATGTCTGAATGAATATTTTTGCTACATTGAAATCTTTTAAGCATCATTTTGCGTTAAAAGTACTCAACGAGTATTTGAAGTATAGCGCAAGGCTCAGCGAAGCAAAGACTACTGTTGACTTTATCCACCAGTGTATTGAAACAAACCGGTACCCGAAATCTTATTGGAAATCTCTACGCCGTTGCAGAGTTCGGCCTAATGATAAAACACTCAAACGCCATGCACGTAACCAAATTGACTTAATTCAATCGCGTATTACTGAGTTATCGAAGAATGTGACAGAAAGGTTCTATGCTGTCGACGAATTATCAGAAAACTTAAAGAAACTATTTTCAGATTATGTGGATGTAATTGCGAGTAAGAGGAAAGAAAAGAAAGGATTGAATCTGGTACAGAGCTTAGAGAACAAGGCACCTGAAACAAGATTTCCTCCGAACCCAAATCGTTTTGTGTTTAATTTTTCAGATGTAATACTTAGTGAGGTGGATCTACAGATTTTATCGCTTGGCCCTAAATTTTGTGATAGCCATGTAAAAATTAACAAAATGGATGCACAAATTCAGTTTGAAAGTCTCTACACTCAAACGGAAGGCCTAACACCCTCATCAGCTGAAGAAGTTGAACCACTTAAATCAACACTGGTCGACTGCTGCTATTATTACATGAACAGTAAACGCAATTCGGATGGTATCTTAACCAAAAAACATAGAGAAGCCCTGGATGTTCTCCGCAAAAATGATAACATAATAATAACAAGACCGGATAAGGGCTGAGGAGTGGTTATCATGAATAAAGCCGATTACTTTGAGAAGATGAATACTATTCTTAATGATAATCTAAAATTCCGAAAAATCTCCTCTTCTCTGGATCCGATTGAAAAGATATAGAAACAGTTAGCGGAAACATTGAAAAGACTATATGGCTCGCCTAAAGTGCACAAAAATGGTGTACCGCTGCGACCAGTATTACATATACTAAATTCACCATACCATCCTGTAGCCAAATGGTTAGTCGAACTCTTACAGCCCCTTCATACTGAGTTGGTGAAACATAGTGTAAAGGATACTTTTGGATTCGTTGAAAGAATAAGAGATTTAAATGTTGATAACAAATTCATGGTATCATTTGACGTATCTTCCTTATTCACCAATGTACCTCTCATGGAAACAGTGGACTTTATATGTGAAGAACTCAAAAGACGAAACATCGATGTTGGCATTCCTATATCTTTTATGAAAGAGCTTCACTTAAAATGCACAATGAATGTCCACTTTTTATTTAATAAGGAACTGTATAGACAAATCGACGGTGTGGCAATGGGGTCACCACTAGGACCCATTCTAGCCGACATTTTCCTTGCGAAACTAGAAAATGGGTCTTTGAAGGATATTATTGATGAACTTGAATTTTATTGTCGGTACATGGATGATACTTTTTTGATTATGAAGAACGAAAAGGAAGCAAAGAACATCCTGGATAAATTTAATGAGGTACATCCTGCAATAAATTTTACTATTGAGAAAGAAAAAGACTCTAGTATTTCATTTTTAGACGTCCTTATGACCAGAAAAGAGGACGGCACAATAAGAAGAAGTGTTTATAGAAAACCTACATCAACGGGCCAGTACACACATTTTCTCAGCTTTGTGCCCTTGAAATACAAATGCAATCTGATAAAGTGCTTGGTCCACAGAGCAAGAGAGATTTGCTCGGACGAATGTCTTGATGAGGAACTTAACAATATTAAACGGTTGCTAAGTGAGAATGGTTATCCTGAAAAGTTTATTGATAAGAATCTGAATCTGAAACCAAAGTAGCCCAAGTTACCAACAGTTCCAAAATAGGCCTTGTTCTTACAGATGCAGTTCCTAGGAGACAACACAGTGAGATACTAACACAGCACCTTAGAAATGCGGTAAAAAGAGCATTCCCTGCTGCTGAATTACGCTGTATCTTTAAAACCACTCCTCTTGCGTTCGGGAGTAAAAGATAAACTGCCTAATTTCGCCTCTTCCGTGTGTATCTACCAATTTAACTGCTCCTGTGGAGTGAGCCAGTTACATAGGCCGTACAATTAGGCGTGTTTCTCGTCAAATTTCCGAACATCACCCTGCTTAGTGGTTAAGCAAAGGACAAACAAAATCTATTCATAGCGCTATTCTATCTCATCTTGTGGATACAGAACACAAGATTGATGTTAACAAGACGGCTTTCAAAGTCATTTACCGCATACCAACAAATCTTAATTTCGCCTTAAGAGTTCGACTACTAAATATTGCTGAGGCTGTTGGGATCCATATTAACAAGCCTAATTTATGCATCCAAAAGAAGTTAGTTCAGTCATTATCATTACCTTGGCCATCCAGGTTTGAATGATCATGAATTTTTGTGAAATTTCCCTAATTTTAGTTGATATTCTATTCCCTATTATATTTTTATTATTATTATAATTTAAGCATCTTTAATGAACTGTGGTGATTCCATTGTGATCCTACTTAAAAAATCGATATTGTTTAGAAAACACTAATATTGTTAATGACTGCTATTCTAGAATATTCTATGTATATAAACATGCATATATAATTGTAGAGCCTGGAAGAGGAATTTTTCGAAAAGAATATTCTTTGTTCGATTATTTTATGTTTTATAGATCTCTTGAATAGTGTTTGTATACAATTACTTTTGTGTGTTATTGGATTGTTGGTGTTGTAATTGAGTATTTGATCAGTGTGAGTTGATTTTCTATAAGCTTGAGTTTCTAATTCCCCTGTGGTTGTTCGTTTGACTAAGACGTCCAAAAATAGGATTTTGTTCTCAGATTCCTCTTCTCTTGTGAATTTGATGTCGTTGAAGACGTTGTTTATGAAGTAAATTGTGGGTTTTATCCAACTCGTTTCTTTTGATCATTGCAAATTTTGGGTTTGATCTTTGGTAGGATTATGTTTCTGAGCCTTTGCATAACTGCTTCTGCAATCAAACCTGATATTGGCGATCCCATGGGTGTTCCCTTAACTTGTTCATATATTTGGCCGTTGAATTGGAATTATGTTGTTAGGCATAGGTTTATGCATTCCGTCCAACTTGTGTGTTGCATTTTTGATTGTTGTGGGAAGTGTTCGTCGTTGCTGAGTAATTGCTCCATGGTTTCTTTTGCTAGTTTCTGTCCGATTGAGGTATATAATGCTGTGACGTCGAAGGATATTATTATTTCTTGGTCATCTATTTGGATGCCTCTGATTTTCTCTAGAAATTGGATATCAGAATTGATGGAGTGATCACAAGATTTCGTTAGGTGTTTAAATTTTCTGTATAATCCTTTGGAGAAACTGTATGTTGGAGTTCTTAGGGGTGATAGAAGTGGTCGTAACGGGATATTTGGCTTGTGTATTTTGGGTCTGCCGTAGAATCGGGACAGGACTGGTCCATTGGATTTCATTCGCCATTGGTCTTGTTTTGTGATCTGATCTGTTTTGGTGAGCTTGTTTAAGGTTCTTTGGATACGGTTGTCTAATGTTTATAAGGGGATTTGTTGGGAGTTATTGATATACATCCTCATCTTTGAGTAGTTCTTCAGCTTTCTTGGTGCATTCTCTGACCATGACTACTGTTGTTCTTCCTCTATCAGCTGGTAGGATGACGATGTCCTTCCTATTTTTCAGCTTTTTGAGGGTGTTTAGTTCTTGAGAGTTGAGTTGTGTATGTTGTTTTTTCTGTTTGACCATTGGTACGATTGTTTGGCGTATCTCTTCTTGTGTTTCCTCGTTCATTTTTGATGATTTGAGTAATGATTCAAGGACAGTGAAGAAATCAGTTGTGGAAGCGTCTCCAAGTGTTGCAGTTTAATCCTTTTTGTAGTAGTTGTTGTTCTATTTATGATAATGGTTGTTTTGATAGGTTGATTACACAGTAAATAGATGCATTGTCTGGTTGTTGTTTTCTAATCTTGGCTAGCTTGGTTTTGATTAGCTTGCACTACTTGTATTGTCCCACAGATAACGCAGATTAAAATAAATTTTTTATCGAGGTCACCGCAGTTCTCAGGGAATTGTATATTTTTGTGAAGGCGTCATACACAGTGATATTTAATTACTGAACTCAGGACTTACGCTGTTAGGTCACACTAGAAGATCAGGATAATTTCGATCCGTGTTAACGTCTGGTAGTTTCTGCCTACATGTGCGTTGGTGGCACAGCGGTTAGGACTCTCACCGACTATGCACATGGTCCGGGGTTCGATCTCCTGCCGACGCACACCTGATATCAATGGTCGGCCCGCACAATATGGGCTAGCGATATCACATGCTGAAAATTCCATGCTTGTACCAAAAGTACTGTGTGGAATCAAGCTATAATCAAAATAATAAATAAAAAAGTTATCACTTATTTCCTTGTGGACTCTAAGAGATGCGCCACACAAATTCTCTTAGTTTGTGCGGGGGCTGGCATAGTGCCCGAACGCCTAAACCGAAGCACGTGGTTGTCTTGTAAATTATAAATTAAATAGGCTGTCAGTTAATACTCCTTTAGGTCAAAGAGTTTTGCAGGAAGACAAACTAATTACAAGTTGACCTTACCTTGCCTATTTCACTATTCTGTCGCAACAGTATCTAAGACTGTCGTCATCAAGTGAAAGTCACCCTGCTCGGGGATCGCAATCACAGGATGCAATTCAAAAGTGAGGAGATTAACAGTTATGCAAGGCTACTGTAAACAGTAATAGAAAAGACCCCAATCAAATAGTTACATTAAAATTTTAATGGGTTATATGAGTGCAAAACCGGGAGCAGACTAAAGAAGTGAACTCATCCTGCGCGAAGTGACTCGTGATCGGGGTCAGTGTGTATAAGCACAAAGATATACACACGTTGACATGAGTTTACCAGAAGGACACACTAACAATCAAGGCAGTAGAGACGCAGTCCATTGGACACAAGCTTGAGCAGATGTAGACTCGGTTCACTATCCAGTGCAGGGTGTCTTCATTATCAAATTGAAAATCTCTAAAGAAGCTACAGATCAACCACAGTTCAAGTTATATCTTGAGAAGTTGGAGAATGAATTACGAAGGACATCACTGCAGTTATCAGAAAAATTAGGAGGTATTAAGCTACACCGATCAGGGAAGTCTTCGTGGAAGCGTACTGGTATTCTGAAACCGATGTGGAGGCAAGCCTGAATAAACACCTTGGGCAAGAAGAGACAAGACAAGGAGTGGGTCCTTATAGACACCTGGCAGGTGATAGAGGTGAAACGTATGGTGGTGTAGAAAATGAACCAGTGCAGAGATGAGCCACTAAAGGAGGGAACTGAGTATAATTTATAGCGTATTAGACAAAGAAGTGCAGAAAAGCGTTGAGAAAGACAAAAAAGGATTTTACAATCCACTGGAAACTGAAGCAGAGTAGGTCGTAGTTAAGAGCAACCTGAGATCAGCACCAGAGAATGATTGTGAAGGAAACGCAACTGTCAAAATGGCGGAGGAGAAACATCTCTTGAATCAACTAGTACCTGTAACGCATCCTAAAATACCAACATCATCAAATGCAGAACTACCATTGAACCACCAACTGCCTATCAATTTTTGAAGGTCATACATTTGCTGAAAGCCACTAGGTTCCCTCCAGTGGGTCTCAAAATCAACTTTGGTGGGCACGCTCAGCACTACGGAGTTTCGTAAACATTTGCAAAGCTCATCCAACAGCTACCCGATGATGCCACAGGTCGAGTAATTCATTAAGGAAAGCTCATCGATGCCTGTGGAGTGAAGATAGGCCAGACAGACTGCCTACTATCAATGATAGTCTTCCTGTTTGTGGTGGACTGTAACAGACCAAGTATATGTTGGTCAGTCGTGGAGCCGGTTGAAATCGATGGCAGGAAACCTAGGTGCAGTGGAAATGTACTGTTGAATCTGTATGTTCTACTCGAAACGCAAGGAACGAGTCATAATAAAATGATAATAATAATAATGACAGTGGTAATATAATCTCAGTAGTTGTGTATTCTCCGCGGCGTTTAGTATTTTATCGTCAAAGAACATCATTTGGGAATCATTAAACTGACAAGTCATGCATTGATTAGATCGCCACATTACGGATCATCATTGAACAAAGCTTGGAATGGCAATCACTTCTCTATCTCAACTTCATCGACTTTGAAAAGGCCTTTGACAGCGTCGTTCGAGAGGTGCTTTGGAAACTACTACGGGGTGCCACCGACAATTATACACCTCATCCAACAGCTGTACGACAATGCTGCATGCCAAGTAATCCACAACGGGAAACTTACGGAATCCTTCGAAGTGAGGACAGGAGTAAGACAAGGCTGCCTACTATGTCCAATGATTTTCCTGATTGCAGTAGACTGGATAATGCGAAAAACAGCGGGCCAGGCAGCGAGGAAACAGGGATAAAATGGACTCACACAAAAAGAGAACTTGGAGGATCTGGACTTCGCCGATGATATATGTCTTATTTCCCACAAACTGGAAGATATGCAAGCGAAAAGCAACAAGTTGGCAGAAGAAGCATCAAAGATAGGACTTCAGGTGGACACAGAGAAAACAGAGGTGATGAAGATTCCTGGGAAACACCTCCAACAGCAACAACAACAACAGACAACAATCAGCATAAATGGAAGGAACCTGAAAGAAACCACCTCCTTTACCTACCTGTGAAGCATCGTTTCAACTACAGGCGGACGGAACTGACGAGGATATCAAAGCAATAATCGGAAAAGCAAGACAAGCTTTCACTACTCTCAAGTCTGTGTGGAGGTCAACAGCACTCAGCATCAAAAATAAGATCCGAATTTTCAACTCCAATGTGAAGTCAGTGCTACTCAACATACGGATCAGAGACTTGCACTGCGCGTCATAAAGAGCATCTCAAACAAACTACAGACCTTCATTAACAGTTGTCTTCGCTCAATACTCAAGATCAGATGGCCAGAAAATATCAGCAACAGCGTAGGATGTCTGGGAGCGAACCAACCCAGAAGGAACCGATTGTGAAACAAATAGGCAGGAAGAAATGGAGATGGATTGGCCATACTCTTAGGAAACCATCAAGTGACATCACTAGACAAACCATTGCTCGAGTGGAACCCGAAAGGGAAGCAGCGAGTTGGTCGTCAGTGTGAGGGTGACTTGGAGGAGGTCATGTGAAGAGGAGATGAAAACGTGTGGGCAGACATGGAGCCAGGTGAAGACTCTAGCAGAGAACCGAACGCAATGGAGACGCACGGCTGAAGCCCTATGCTCCTCTAGGAATTAAAGGATACAATAATAATAATAATAAACTGACCTTTAATTGTATTGGGCGCTAACTAGTATCATGCGTCTAGTCATTTGTTTGTTGCAGACTGAATTCTAACAGTCAAGTTTGTATTGTGGCTACCATGCTAGGTGACTGTCCATCACTGTGCATTCAGAATTGTTATTATTAGATGGTTGGAGACACTCGGCAGGTAGCCTTGGGCATAAGTTTTGAGTTTGTTGGCACTCACCAGTCAGCAACTCTTATCTCGGTCAGAGACGTTACCCACTGATCTAATGGGGATCGCGATTGGCCTCCTGTAGGACTGTATTAGGTACTTTGATCAGGAACTAACTAGTGCCGTGCAGCTAGTTCTTTGTTTGTTGCAGACTGAAGTCTATCAGTCAAGTCTGTAATGATTTAATTTCTGTTGTATTTCCTAAGTAAAGATATTTCTTGTAACATGGGACTTCTCACTGTTATCTCCTCGCTATTAGTGGAATAAACATTTGATGTGGACCACACGTATAGAGTACTCTAACTGGTCAGCTTAGCTTTCAGTGTCTATAATCTTTTGCATTAAATTGATTGTAACGTATAAGCATGTGTATTATTATCATTATTATTCCCTTGCGTTCCGAGTGGCACATAGGACTTCAACAACACATCTCCACTTTGTTCTGTTTCCTGCCATCCTCTTTGGCTGTGTCCACGATCGACCGAACTCTCTCATCTCTTCGTCACACGATGTTCTCCATGTCACCCTCGCACCGACGACCCACTCGTCGCTTGCCAACGGGATTCCACACGAGGGTCTGGCGTGTGATATCATTCGGCGGCCTACTCAATGTACTCCCGATCCATCTCCACTTTCTCCTACATATTTGTTGAGCGATTGGCTGTTGGTTGATTTGTTCGCATAGTTTGTTGTTGTTTATTCTTTCTGGTCGGCCATTTGATCTTCAGGATGGAGCCAGCCATCGAAGGTGGCAGCTGTTGATGAAAGTCCGTAACCTGTTGGAAATGCTTTTCGTTACACGCTGGCCAAGTTTCTGACCCGTATAGAAGAACCGACTTGACATTGGTGTTGAAAATCCGAATCTTGTTCTTTATGCTGAGCACTGTGCAGAAGATTTCCAAACTAGTTTCAGGTTGATGAAGGCGTATCTTGCCTTTCCGATTCTGACTGGCCAGCTTTGACATCTTCATCCGTTTCGAACCGGACAAGTGAAGGAGTTTACTTTTGCTAAATGTCTCTTATTGATGGTGATTGGTGCTGATTGTTGTTGCTGTCGGTTGGTTATCTTCATCACCTCCATTTTCTTTGTGTTCACCTGCAGTCCTGTTTTCGCTGCCTCTTCAGCCAGTTTGTTGGTTGCAAGTCTTCTAGTTTGTGTTAGATTGAACATAAATCATCCATATGCGAATTCCGGATCTTCCAGAGTCTTCTTATCGGTGGTCCAGCCTATTCCTCTGACTCCTCTCCCTCAACAGTCTGGTGCATAACCCAGTCCACCACAATTAAGAATATCATCGGTGATAATAGTCAGCCAACTTGTCTTACTCCTGTATGCACTTCAAACGCCTTGCTTAGTTTTCGGTTGTGGATCACTTGACACGTGGAACTGTCATGCAGCCAGCTGTTGAACGAGGTATGCCACAGTCTTGAAGTAGTTTCCAAATTACTTCTCGATCTACGCTGTCGAAGGCCTTTTCAAAGTCAATGAAGTTGAGGTAGAGGTTTGACTGCCATTCTTTTATGGACTGTGCTCGATGGCGATGCGTATACTTGCAGTTTGATCAGCACATGATTTGCCTTTCCAAAATTCAGCCAGTTCGTTCCGGTGGGTGGCGGAGTTTTGTAACCAGTGTATCCTTTGTTCTTTCCAGGATGATGCGACTTAGTGTTCTACTTGGCGTGGACAAGAACATTATTCCACGCCAGGCCTAGGTCGCCCTTTGGCAGTTTGACAAGGTGGTCCTTTTTCCAATCAGTAGGCACCTTTCCTTCTTTCCAAACATTTTGCAGTAATGGGGTGGGAACATCTGTCGTAATCTCTGGGGACGTCTTCAGTGCTTCGGGAGGAATTCCGTTGGGTCCTGGTACCTTCCAGGACTTCAGTAGCTTGATCGCATTCAAGATTTCTTCTTTCGTTGGAGGAGTGGTATCCACCGGCAGTTCTGTGCGTGCTGTTGATGGTATTTCTGGACGAGTCGCCGGTGGTGGTCGATTCAAGAGTCCTTTAAAGTGATCAGTCCATTGTTTGATTTATTTCTCCTCCTTGGTGATTAGTTCCCCATGACCATCTTTTATTGGTTTCGTTACTGGGTTGATCTCTTCCCTCATAGAGACCTGGTTGTCTCACATACTGTTCTGATGTCTCTTTTGCCTGTGGTCTGTTCTGCTTCAGTTGCCAGTGTGTCGTAGAATTGTCTTTTCTAGCCCTCTTCTTCACTGCTTTATTTAGTGCAGTGTGCACAGAACTCAGCTTCTCCTTCTGTTGTTCATTTTTACATTGAGTCGTCATCTCTTTCACCATCCTCCTCTCCTCGCTTCTATGAGCTTCGAGGTATCCATTGACAGCCATTCCTTGTCTTATATCTTCTTTCTGCCTGGAACAGTTTTACACGTTTGCTTAAATATCGCCTTCAGAGGGTTCCACTGTTCTTCCAGGCGGGTTTCCTCTGTGATGCCACGTAGTGTGACCGACTTTGCTCTGTTATCTGTAGCGAAGACATCCCTTGTAGTTCTACCCTTCAGTTTCTGAATCTTCAAATTGAATTTTAGCCTGTCTGGAGTTGTTCTGAAGGATTTTAGCTTCACTTTTAAGGTTCCTTGAACTAGATGATGATGTGAGCCTGCATCTGCTGCCTTTCTCGACTTTGTAGCCAGCAGTCTGCGTCTCCACTTCTTTGAGCAGCATTGAGACGAAATCTCTTTGGTTTGTGGTATGTCCATCAGGCTAAATCCTTGTTGCTTTGTGCGTATGCTTGTGCTTGTACACGCTCCCTCCGATCGCCAAATTGTTGAAAGGTCAGAAGTCTGCGAATAACTCTCCGTTCTCATTCATTTCTCCGAGTGAGAGCCTCTCTACCCATGATGAGTTCTCTTCCTGTATTTTCTGCTCCCATTTTGGCTTGCATTCATATCGCCCGTAAGGATTTTGATGTCACCATTTGGGATGTTGTCCATCACTGTTTGTAGTTGTCTGTAAAAATCGTCTTTCTTCTCTTGTTCCGCGTTGTTTGTGGCATTGTGTATAGCTTTGGATAATTTTTACCTTCCTTCCCTCCTTTGGAGTTGAATCTTGCGGTCATGAGGAGATTAGTTCCCACTGCATTAGGGCTTTGACTGGCACTGGTGACATCATGATAGCCACCTACTCACTGTCTCAGTGTGTTTGTGGTTTTCGTCTAGATGACCAGACGGGAGTAGATTATCGACTCTCCCGATGACAATGTTGTCAATCCATATCCATTCCATCTGCTCTGGCAGACACCCAGTACTTGTATGCCATATCTTCGCATTTCTACAGCTACCTGGGCAGCCTTCCCATCCAGTGTCATACATTGTACGGACATTCCACGTCCCACTTCTTATTCTTGCTTTCATCGAGAGAAGACACATCGGCTGGCTGACTGGCTTCCTGAAGGCCAGCTTTCACCAGCCCGCTGTGTCATTTCGCCTCTCCGATTCGAGTGAAGAATAAGATTGTTGTTATTTGAATTTTTTGTAGTTTTAATATATTTGCTGTGTGTTGAAGTTTCTCTAGCGGTTTGAAAGATTTAGTGGTGTGGGGCTTGGGATCGGCTGAAAAACTAGCGAGCCAGTTAACTAGGCGAGGTTATAAACATGTGCGAAGGATCATAATTTTGTTGAATGGAACAATAAAAGCCAACATACTGCTTAAAATCTGATACTTTAAAAAATAAGAAAAACATTCAAGTGTCCTTATTTAATATGAGAACTAAGTTGATATGTGAACAGCAAAAAAAGAGTGCGATTGGGTTTCTTTTCATGTTAAATGAATATAGAGGTGTGTGTTTGTGTGCGGTATGTGTTATTTCTATAAAAATCCACTTGGTTTTTTCCTCTCTGTGAATATATCATTTCAACCTTTTTGTTATCTCTTTGTCTATCTATCCACCTGGATGTGTCAGACTAATAATCTCCACAATTTTCTTGTTTTTCGCCAACTGCTCTAAATGAGTCCACAAACATGCACACACACAACCTTTAAAAGTGAAACTATAAAACAATCATGTTCATGTCGATGTTATTAAATTTTCTACACAGCTGGTTCACACATACACTTTATTGCATTTGTTTCTTGTCATGTTTTTGCATGCGAAGGAAAAAAAATCAGGTTAATTCCTGTAAGTCGTCAGTGATGAAATAATAAAGCCTGAAAATTATAGTTATTAATAAAATAAGGATTCAATCATCAATTCCTTTGGGTTCCGAGTGGTTTCAACAACACCTTTCCACTTCTTCGTTCTATTTTCTGCCGTCCTTTTCACCTGGGCCCACGATTGCCCATAATCTCTCTGCTTCTCCTCCCCACACGATCTCCTCCGACCGACGCCCAACTCGTCGCTTCCTATTCGGATTGCGCTCGAGCGATGCGATAGCCTGTATTGCTCTCGATGTCATTCGGTGTTCGCCTAAATGTATACCCGATCCATCTCCATTTTGTTATACACATTTGTTGGGCGATCAGCTCTTAGTTAGTTTGTTCCCAGTCAGTCAGCCAGTGAGAGTTTCTTGTTGCTAATTCTTTCTGGTCGACCGGCTCGCCACTTGATCTTAAGTATGGAGCCAGCCAGCGAAGGTGGCAGTTGTTGATAAAAGTCTGCAGTGACTTGTTGGAAATACTTTTCGTGACATGCTGGCTAAGTTGCTGACTGACTGATTTCACATTTGTGTTGAAAATCCACAGAAATCATGCTCTTTATGCTAAGGCAAAGTGCAGAAGATTTCCAAACTGGTTTCAGGTTGACGAAGGCCTTTCCGATTCTGGCCTCCTTTGACGTCTTCATCCGTTACGCTTGTAATTGAAACGATGCTTCCTAGAGAAGTGGAGGAGGTAACCTCTGTTTAATCTCTTCCGTTGACGGTTATTGGTGCTGGTTGTTGTTGTTGTTGCTGTCGGTAGGTTATCTCCATCACTTCCGTCTTCTCTATGTTCACCTGCAGTCCCGTCTTCACCGGCTTCTTCTTCAGCCAGTTTGTCGGTTTTCGCCTGCAAGTCTTCGACATTAGACATATGTTGTCTGCAGAATCCAGATCTTCCAGAGTGTTCTTATCGGTCATTAGTTCATAAGCTTCCTTTAATTCTTTCCAAGCGTTTCTCTGGAAATATAATTCCTTGTTTACAGGCAGAACGCGACAATTTGAAATTATTTTATTTAATATATGTCTACATGTCTGGTGTCCATTAGTCCGAATTTTACTGAGTAATATAAAATTATCGTTGTAGTTTTGCATTT
Source organism: Trichobilharzia szidati (assembly GCA_944472155.2). Taxonomy (NCBI): domain Eukaryota; kingdom Metazoa; phylum Platyhelminthes; class Trematoda; order Strigeidida; family Schistosomatidae; genus Trichobilharzia; species Trichobilharzia szidati. The sequence continues at coordinate 1,083,813 of CALYDE020000722.1, read as the reverse complement.
TCAGTGATGTTGGTACACACACTTCTGCAGATCAGTGGTTGGGACACTCACTAATTATCCTTGTGGAATCCTAAACAGTAAATCTGTACAGTTGTCGCTAAATGTGAAAAATGGACATATTGTACATAAGTTTTGTTTAGTCGCCTTGTAACCAGAAGGTCCTGGGTTCGAACCCCGGTGGGTGCGTACTGATGAAGAGTTCCAAACTAGAACGAAATAGCTGTCCAGTACTCCCAGGTTTTCCAGTGGTTCTCTAACTGATGTCAGCTCATGACGAAGTCCTCCATACAATCAAACAAAATCCCTACAAAGCCAATACTTGAAAATATAAAATTATTGAAACCCTCTCGAACATTGATAATCTTATAAACTACTTGTAGGGGACTTAACAAAGTACTGGATAATGATACGAAATATCAGAATAAAAATCCGACTAAAATGTACTATAGAAATACAAACAGTCAGTTATAAAAGTTAGTGGTTGCCTGAAAATGCAGCTACAGTCCACTGCTACAAATTAACAATATGATCCACAGATCCGTTTCACTATTAGCGTCTAGTTTCAATCTTCGTATGTTTGGCATGCGATTTGCCCCTGTAAAATGTAAGATACTGCTTCAGGACTGCACTACATCAACTCCTAGCTTAGTGATAGGGAGTGAAGTGATAGAACATGTTGGAAAGTTGTATCAGCACCAACGGATTGATTGGCGACGAAATCTCAGCAAGGATCTAAAAAGCTCGAGCTGCTTTCACTAACTTACACCATCTCTGGCGTAGGCGTGACATCCGGCTATCAACCAAGGAACGTGTGTACTGCTCAGCAGTTCGCTCCATCCTTCTCTATGGCTCTGAAACATGGCCAATACGAGTTGAAGACATGAAAAGGTTGTCTGTTTTTGATCATAGATGTATACGATCTCTTTCTCACGTTGGATGGTATAATAAGGTAAGTAATGTTGACATTAGGCGTAGAGTGTTGTGCAAAGAGGGAAAATCAATCGACGAGGCTATAAAGTTACATAGATTGAGATGGCTAGTTCACGTGCTGCGCTTGCCTAACCTTCGACGGGCATTACTAGCTGAGATAGGTGTAGGTTGGAAGAGAGTAAGTGGTGGTCAAACAAAAACATGGCATCAATCCATGAAATCCTTGACAGTTAAACTGAGTCAGGTAGGGAGATGCAGACTTCCGGGTTGGGGCCCTCGGGACTCTAAGAATCAATGGCTGGAGACAATAGGTGACATGGTTCAAAATCGTTGTCAATGGCTTACACAGATGTATTCAGTCTCTGTAATCTTTCATATTCCTTTCTACCATTACTCATTCTGTTTCACTCTTACACTTGTCAAAACTCTATTGATTCTCTTCACTCATTTTCTTGTCTACCTTTGTGTGCTATTTGGAAGGTGGCAACTCGAACTGCTGCACTTCGATGCCAAGTTCTATGTTGAATCCAGACAGACAGACAGTTGCAATATATGATAAAAATGGTTTTTATTGTGTATTATCAAGAGTGTCTACTTTAGCAATATTTATATTTCGCCTAACTGAGGGCAGGAAAAGGTTAACATATGATTATTTACCTTGTCTTTTAAAAAAAATATAGATCGTATTTTATCGTAATGGCGAGTGTATGGGAACAGCTTTCACGAATATCTACGCGGGTAGTTATTATCCAGCAATATCAATATTCAGGGCAGCCACAGTTTCTGTCAATTTTGGTCCATCCTTCAAATATCCCCCGAATGATTTTCCAGACTGGCAACCGGTAAGTGTAAGTGAAAAAGATAACTTGTGTAGGTTAAGCTTCCCAGGGTAATGGTTTTATTTGACATGCTATTTTAAATGATAGCGGATTAGTTTTAGTTAATCCAGAGATAAATGAATCAATGCAAAGTTTTTTTCACTGTGGTGCATCCGTTTAAATTGTTACATTTCGAAGCATCATGCAAAAAAAAAGAAGAATGAAAATAAAATCATACTACAATAAAAAAATCTGCATGTGGACAACAAAAAGTCTGTGAAGATTTTGCGGAGTGTTCTTTGTGTAAGCAATCTTGAGGTTAGACATCGGTGGAGTGCCAGGTAAGGAGGAGAAATCAATCAACGAGGCTGTGAAGCTACATCGACTGAGAGAGATGGCTAGGACATGTGTTATGCATACATGCTTAGCCATCCATCGCCTTCCTCGACTACGGACATAGGATGAATCAGGTTGGGGAAGAGCTAGTGGTGTTCAAACCAAAACATGGCCTTATGAATCCATGAAATCCACAATAGTTAGTTTAAGTCAGCCACGTAGGAAGGTATAGATTTCCTGACTGTTTGAGGGAGGGGGTCCTCGGGACGGTAGAAATCAGTGGCTGTTGACAATCGGTGATATGACTCAAAATCGTTCTCAATGGCTGACTTAGATGCATCCACTCCTTGTGACTTATAATACCCAATAAAACTATAATGTTCTTGTAAACACTAGTTTATACGGAATATTATATTATTATTATTTGTATTATTTTGCCTAATATCTCTGTTTACTATCTCTATTTCGTATTTCTTTTAACTTTCTTCTATTGCTTTGTGTGCTAAATGGAGTGTGGCGACTCGAACTGCTGGGCATCAGTGCAAAGTTCCTTGTTGAAACCAGTCAGTTAGCTGCTTTGTTGTATCTGCTTGTTTAGGGTAAACGTAGTCGGCATAAAAGCTACTTTAATGTGAAAAGCGTAGAAATATTTTATTTTGTGTTGTATGGAAAAGTTGTATGGTAGCTGCCTGGCCAAGTAAAAGTAAGTGTATTGTATCTCCTCATTTTACCTACTGCAATCAAGCTGAACTCAGATGCATTTGAAACGTAAAGCACGTATGCACATTTGGCAGCTGCTTTAATGGCTGTGTCAATTTGTACTGCTGCGTATTTTTGAAGTATTCTGCGTTGGAAACTTGGTCACCTCAGTCCGATTCTTCAAACACTTGCCAAATCATTTCACTACTGACGTGCAGCTGACTTTATGTCTTTCATCTTTACCCCTAACCTAACACAATTATTCATTGAGGATAGGAAAAGTTACTTCTAGAAATCTATTGAAGTAAACTGTATTGGGAGGAATTAATCTCTAAAGTAGTTAAGAAATGTATGTCTTGAGCTTGTCTTCATACGAACAACACCATGCTCCTGTGTGTAGATAAATGAAACGATTTCCAAGAAAGAAGGACGGTAATTCACTATCGTGAAGTTTACAACTTTTCGTTTGGATCGTATGAGGATGCACAGAATACCTGGTTGCAGTCGCCAAGACGCCAAAAAAGAAATCGTTTTAATTGGTGTAGATGCATTCACCCCTCAGGTGAACATAGAGAAAACAGACATGGGTGATGAAGATTCCTCGCCAACAGCAACATCCACAGCAACAACAACAGACAACAATCAGCATAAATGGGAGGAATGTGAAAGAAGCAACCTCCTTTACCTACCCGCCTACCTGGGAAGCATCGTTTCAACTATAGTCGGACGGAATTGATGAGGTTATCAAAGCGAGGATCGGGAAAGCAAGGGAAGCTTTCACTTCTCTCAAGTCTGTGTTTTGAGGTCAACAGCACTGCTCAGCATGGAAAATAAGATGCGGATTTTCAACTCCAATGTAAAGTCAGTGCTACTCAACATACGGATCAGAGACTTGCACTGCGCGTCATAAAGAGCATCTCAGACAAACTACAGACCTTCATTAACAGTTGTCTTCGCTCAATACTCAAGATAAGATGGCCGGCCAGAAGAGATCAGCAACAGGGGTCTCTGGCAATGAACGAACCAACCCAGAAGGAACCGATTGTGAAACAAATAAGCAGGAAGAAATGGAGATGGATTGGCCATACTCTGAGAAAACCATCAAGTGACATGTAAAGAGGAGATGAAAACGTGTGGGCAGACATGGAGCCAGGTGAAAACTCTAGCAGAGAACCGAACGCAATGGAGACGCGCGGCTGAAGCCCTATGTTCCTCTAGGAACTGAAGGAAACAATAATATAATAATAATCTTCTAGATTTATTAAATCCTCATGAGTATTCCGTACACTCCCGTTCACCATAGTACCTTTGAATTTTTTCCCCCTAACTTTATGTGGTAAGCTGAACTGGTGCACTGTTTCCTACAAAGTTCTACTTTGAGATTTCAATACAGGTTGGTTTAGGTCACTGCGACCTCCCTCTCCCTCTGGTAACCTGGAGATGTGATTGGTTGATGTGCTTGGTTTCCCAATACAATACTCACATCAATCAATAGTATCTACTAAATGTATCATCTCATCTATTCATCACTTAACTCCGACAACGGCATACTTCACATATCTATGCTTTCAATTTATTGTCAATCCATTCTGAAACAAAAAATTATAACTTCTCATTTATTTATTTGTTCATATTTATATTTCTTTTCAGATGTCCGCTCGTGTTGTAAGCGCTTCTGTTGAACAGACTCTTGCAGATTTGATTTATTTAGTAGAAAAAGAAGGATTTGTTGAAAGTACAATCAATTCATGTGTTCCGAGACTGCGTTAACAGCTTAGCGAGAGAGAGAAATTATTACCTTTATTGCTTTATTATATATATATATATATATATATATATATATATTCCATCTTCTATTTTGACAAACAACACATTTTTACCTTGAATTCATCATCCATCCCGTTAATAACACACTGAATGTGAAGTACACTCATGTCAGGGGTTTGCATTATTTTCATTCGCGAACTCTCATGAGTTTATTTACAATTAACTTCTTACTGTATATTATTATTATTACTATTATTATTATTATTTGGATCTTTGTGACGCACTTTTTTATGTCTTGAAATATGAAATGTAGAACATAACAGTATATATATTGTACAGAAGAATGCATAGGTACACTTGCCTCTATCCAACATTACTGGAGGAATAGAAATACTGCATAAAAATTACAAATGAAAGGATATTTTAACCCTTCAAAACTGTACTTTGTGTCTGTGTGTGTGTATCGAAATTTTAGCGATTCAGTCTTTTCTTTTTTTTGTGCAATGTGTCATTTTAGTGATTTCGGTGTATTTTCAACTTTAATGTTTCAATATTTTTTTGTGTGTAGAAATTGATTACTTGTCTTACTTGTCTTTGCTTACACTATCAACTAACTCTATGGAATCCTTGTGATAGCACCTGGCTGTTTCATAGATGTATTATGCATGTATGCAATATGTAATTAGCTGTTCGTATTTCTTTGTCTTCATTATTTCGATGATTAGGATTACAGATTCCAATGTCTAATTCACTGAGGAAAATATTTATATACTGCAGTTTTCTATGTTTATTAACAAATCAAAAGTATGTGGAACTTTTGAAAGTACACTGTCCTCTGTCAGCTTCTTTGAACAATGAATAAAAAAAATAAAGTGTGTTGGCCTATTGATTTGTTGACTTTTTTTCTCATTGTTTTTGCGTTTCGAGTGGAACATATGCCTTCAAGCTTTTAAATCTCAGTGATTAGGGTGGACTGACTGGTTCCACCAAAAAAACTTTGCACCGATGTGCAGCAGTTTGAGTCGCCACACTCCATGTAGCACACAAAGCAAGAGAAGAAATGCAAAAAAGAGACAGTAAACAGGGATATGAAACAAAAGGAATAGTAATATCCCAGAACAATATAGTTTCATTGGAAGTTATAAGTCACAATGAGTGGATGCATCTGCGCCAGCCATTGACAACGATTTTGAGTCATATCACCGATTGTCTTCAGATATTGGTTTCTACCGTCCCAACGACCCTCTCCTTCAATCAGTAAGGAAGTTTATACCTTCCTACGTGGCTGACTGGCTGGCTTAAACAAACTTAACTGTTGTGGATTTCATGGACTGATAAAGTCATGTTTTGGTTTGACCACCACTAGCTCTTCCCCAACCTGACCCTATGTCAGCTGACTAACATTGTCCGTAGTCGAGGAAGGCGATGGATGGATTGTTAAGAGTAACACATGTCTTAACCATCTCTCTCAGTCGATATAATTTCGCAACCTCGTCGATTGATTTCCCCTCCTTACCTGGAACTCGACAGATTTCTAACCTCAATATTGCTCACCTTATATGGGAGGGAGACAGAACGCAGGCGCCAATTATCAAAGACATCTAGCTAGTCTTTTAATGTCCTCCACTCTCAATAGCCACGTCTCACTGGTAGCCAGCCATAAAGGAAGACGGAGTGGACTGCTGAGCAGTACACACGTACTTTGATCGACAGGTAGCCGGATATCACGTCTACGCCAGAGACGGCGTAAACTGGGATATGCGAAACTAGCCTCCTGAATCCGTTCTGAGGTCTCGTCAGCGATCAACTCTTTGGGGTTCGCTGATGCAACTTCCCAAATAAGTAAAGTCGTCAACACGCTCCACATACCACTTCACTGCCTATTTCTAAGCTAGGAGTCGATGTATTCCAGTCGAGTCCTGTAGCATCATCTTACATTTGACAGGACGAGCGAATCGCATGTCAAACATTCGGAGATTGCTGCTCAAGATGTTGAGAAGACTCGTCATTTTGTCAGCGTCTTCCTCACCTAGGAGGGAGGACTGTATCATCCGCATATTCCAAGTCAACAAGATTTTTTCTTGGTGAGAAGTCAAGCCCTGAGTCGCTGAAGTCAGTCAGTTAGGGTTAAGTCCAGTAGCACATGGATGATGAAATTGAAGAGAAATGGGGACAGTGGACATCCCTGACGGACACCACTGGTTGTTATCACTTCAGATGACAACTCTCCGTAGGCTCTTCCTTACCTGTCTGACTGCATGAGTTCGAGTGGAGTGCCTTGATTAGTGAGATGTATTTCCTCGGCATAGCCTTCACGGCCAAACATTGCCATAGTACCTCTCGGTCGACGGAATCGAATCCCGCTTTCAGGTCAAGAAGTATGACAGTTGTTGGAGGCCGGTAAGTACGCCTATGTCCCAGAATCTTTTGAAGTGTGAAGATGTGACCGATAAACCCTCTTCCTAGTCTAAAGCATGCCTGATTTTCTCGTGTCTGTTCCTCCCGAGAACCCCTTAGTCCACGCATTATCATTGAGCCTAGAACTTTGGATACCACCATATTAGTCAAGCCAATCACCCTGTGATTATCACAGGAAGACTTATCTCCCTTCTTGTATACCGGGATGACCAATGAGACAGACCAGTCCAACTGGACTACCTCTGATTCCCAGACGTTGCCTAACACCCTAGTTAACCCAGACAATGAATTGTCTCCACCGTCCTTAAACACCTCTCGAGTCATTCGATCAGGTCCCACTGCTTTGCCTCCTTTCAGATCAATGACAGTTAGGGTCGGAGAACCGGTGTTTATCTGCAATTTAGGAAGGTGTTGGATGCTGAGTAAGTTGAGTGTGGCTGTAGGCCAGTTGAATCGCCCGTCAAAGTGTTTTTTCCCGCGTTCCAGTCGGCTACCCTGGGAGCTAATTATGGTGCCATTTTTCTCAGAGATTGTTTCACTTATCGTTTGGCCTCTACCACCTGTTTCCCTGATAAATAAGTATAAATAGTTGTCTGGTGTTACCAATCGCCAATGCCTTTTCCATCTCTTTCGCTTTCGTCGCCCACCACTGTTCACGGTCGTTGCGAAGAATTCTTATTAGTATGTTTTTGAGCAGCTTTCGCCCTTCGTATTCGGAGCTCGCTGGAATCAGTCTTCTTGCGTCAATCAGTTCGGATGAAGTAGTAGAAGCTCACTGGCTCTTGCTAACTTTCGGTTTCAGGTGCCTAACAGCTTTTACAGCCGTGTCTACAGCTAACTGTATGTTGTGCCAGTCTACCTCAGGCAGGAAGAGTCCTGCTGTCAATCTCAGATACTCGTTTCGCTATTTCTTCCTTAAATGGGGACTCAGTGTCTTGATCTAGCTGGGGACGTAACTGTTTCGCTGCCAGCAATTTATGTCCGTTTATTCGTAAGCATAAACGTGCGCAAACTAGGGCGTGATTAGAGCCTACCCACGTGTTCTACTGACTCTCGCCAACGATACCCTATTGCTACATGGTCTATCTGAGTTCAACTTTGATTTGTTGATGGAGGCCACCAGATTGCGCAGTGTCTGTCTTTGTGCCTAAAGTTAGTGCTGACTAGGAAAAGATAATTATCTGAGCAGAACTGTAGAAGACGATCACCGGGACTCCGTACGCATCACCTAAATACTTCTCAGTCTGGCACAACTTCCCTGTTTGGGCATTGAAGTCGCCTGCTAAAACAACTATATCTGAGAATTTTGCTTTTTGCAGCAAATTAAACAGTTTCAGGTAGAAGTTATCCTTTAGTTCATCCAAACTGCAGTCTTTTGGGACGCAAGCGCAGACCATGAAAAGACAACGACGGGTGACGCCGTCCTTCCTTCGTTTAACGGACCCATTCAGACGGACCGCACAAATACAACTATCTACTGGAATCCAGTTAAGAACTGATTTTTCTTCCCTAACAGTCAAAGATACTCTTACACCTGCGAGTCCTCGCGAACTAGCTGAGGGGTCTCCTGACACCCTTAAAGCAAATTTTGCAGATTCACCTTGTTCGCCGGGTGGGGTTGGGTTGAGTGAATAACCACACTCAGGTCTTGTATGTGCGTCTCCGAAAAACAACATAGATCCATGGGTCGAGATGCCAGAGTTCTTGCTAGTGATGCCTGTTTTCCGATTTGGCAGAGGGTTCTGACGTTGAATGCTCCTATATGAGGCTGGCGATGTGGCTTTAAGAGGCTGTCGGGGGTGTTTCTATGGCTCCCATCTTTGTTTGTGGTCACTGAGTGAAGTGAAGATGACTCACTAGGCTGAAGAATAGTACTGACAGTAGCAGTGGGGAAACGCGATGAAGGTGATGTGGGTGAAAGAGAATGATGATTTTTTGGGTACCTGAAACAGAACGATGGTTAGTGTTGCGTTACCTCATAGCCCCAGGGACAAATGTTCCCCAGCAGTACGACTTCGCCCTCAGACCCCCAGCATAGTGTAGGAAAGATTCTTACACAGTGCCGGTAACTGCTTTTAGTCTAATCGCTATCCTAACAACCTTCCTGGCATGGTAGAACCTGCAGAAACAACAGTTATAGCCAGCGTAGTTTGTTGGGTCATTTAATATGCAATCCGGACCACCACGCCAAGGTAGCAGCCATCGGTCTGGATGTTCCTGTAAAGGAACTAAAAGAAACAGTAATAGTAATAGTAAATCCGTGTCCTGCCTTGTGTTGTTACAATAGAATTTTATAAACGATGGTTGAAAATTATGTAGGTGTCTAGATATGACTTTAGGTAATAAATTGTGTTTTAATCGTCATCAGTAAACAATACTGTATCTTCAAGTATTGGTTTGGTAGGGATTTTGTTTAATTGCATGGAGGATTTCATCATGAGCAATTAAACAAAATCCCTACCAAACCAATACTTGAAAATTAATCTGATGCTCACTAGTGACTGGCCCTATTCAGGCAGTTAACCTGGGGTTCTAGTGGGAAGCCGTGACCAGTAGCGTACAGCAGGTTGAAGATGAGGCAGTAACTCATCTAAGAAGACATTGCGAAATGGTAGCGCTATGTCGTGAATTGGCAGAAGTTATAATTCAAGGATCATTGGGTCGGGTCCCAGTGGCTCAATGGTTTACGAGCTCGCCTTGTAACCGGAAGGTCCTGGGTTCAAACCTCGGTGGGTACGCACTGCTGAAGAGTCCCAAACTAGGACAATGGAAACAGCTGTCCAGTACTCCCAGGTTTCCCAGTGGTTCTCTAACTGATGTCAGCTCATGATGAAATCCTCCATGCAATACTATATCTCTATACACTTTGATCATATAAGTTTCTTCTTTGGTAAAATTTACTACTAATTATGGCACCGATACAGATGGTCATTTTCGTTGCCCACATTGGACACAGTACAATCTACAGTTTTCCAGTGGTTCGGCAACGTCGAATGACTAGCATCTGTTATAAAAGTGGCTAAAAATTTTAAGCTGTCTAGGTACAATACAACCACGGAAATGGTGAACCTTAAACAAATATTTTCAATACTGTTGGTATTAGATGGTTGGAGGCGATCGGCAAGAAGCCTTGCTTGACCTAGGTTTCGTGCTAGTTGGCACTCGTCAGCAAGGCGTATCTGCAACCTTGAAGGAACTCATGTCCCTTCTGAGATTCGAACCCGCGTCACCCAGTGCTGCAGTCAGAGACGTTACCATTGAGCTATTCAGGCTCGCGACTGAATGGTAATGGTGAGCCACCTAGCATGGTGGTGGCATTGCAAACATGACTGAGAGAATTCAGTCTGCACCGAAGATAGGACTAGACACATTACACTAGTTACTGACTAGTGTGCAATCAAAAATATCCAATACAGTCCTACAGGAGGTCAGTCGCGAGCCTGAATAGCTCAGTGGTAACGTCTCTGACTGCAGCACTGGGTGACGCGGGTTCGAATCTCAGAATGGACATCAGTTCATTCAAGGTGGCAGATACGCCTTGTTGATGAGTGCCAACTAGCACGAAACCTAGGTCCAAGGCTTCCTGTGGCCGATTGCCTCCAACCATCTAATACCAACAATTCACAGTGCACCGTAATGGTGTGCCACCTAGTATGGTGGCCACATTGCAAGCATGACTGAGAGAATTCAGTCTGCACCGAAGATAGGACTAGACACATTACACTAGTTACTGACTAGTGCGCAATCAAAAATATTTTCAATACATTTAAAAATTGACTTCAGATATCTCGATGTTTAAAATAGCCAGTTATTAAGCTGGTATTTTCCCCTGTTTTACCCCACTCAGAGTTACGTCATCCTCAATAATAGAAAGTCTGGTGTGTGTGTGGGGGTGGGTGGGTGGGGTGGGTGGGGGGATATCAATTCCAAAGAAAAATTATTTCAAGTTAGTAAGTTTAGCTATACTCCTTCCTGTTGGTTTATTCAACGTGAGCCAATCGTAAACATAAAAATATTCCCCTTTTCACATTGTTTCAGTCTAAATTTTGATTGGTTTACGAAATAAATTTTAATATTTAACCAGAACCAATTCTACGCTGCTGAGTTTTGTTTATCTAATATCACTTCTCTGTTTTCCACAAGACTTCGAAGTACAAACTGATTCCATCTTTAATTCTATCTGTTAAATACAGCTTAATATTATTTTATCTTACTATTGCAGTTGAGTGAGTAAAGAATGCTTCATCGTTATCTGCTGGCGTTTATCTACGTCATATTCTTCATATCTATTCATCATATCAATGCTAATGATGACAACTTTGTATCCTCCTTTAAAGAAATGCCCAGCGGACTGTCTCCAGTATTGAGAAATCATATGATGATGAAACGTAATTACTTATGGGATGCACGTTTGGGTAAGCGTTCAATGAATACTATGAATCGTGATTCATTACCATGCTATAAATCTATGCGTGATCCATATCACAATGATGATAATTATTTCCGAGGTTATCCGGGTCATGATGACTGACTGACCGACTGACTGACGGACAAAGAAAAAGCCGAAAAACACAAAGATCACATCTCTGATAGACCTCAACATTGAATATTTTCAGTTTTTATTTTGATGTATTGTATTTTGTCTTTCTGTTCACATGGCAACATGTAAGAACCTAACAATATCTATAGTTTAAACATATGAAACCAATAATTATAATAATAATAATAATAAAGTGTTATAATTCCATCTGTTTTAAATATTTCTATAAAATCTAACTGCAAATGACAGTGGCGATCGATCTTTGCTTGTCTGCTTGTGTGTACGTTATAAGTTCATCCGAGTTCTTAAGAGAAATTCGCGATGTTCATTTCAACGAAAACATCAGCTATTCGGATACACCATTTACCAATAGACGGTCAAATGAGCCGCCCACCTTACAACATAAAAGTAGATCGTGTCGTTTTGAACTTGTTCGTCTCAGCAGTGATTTAATTTTAGTCTTATACGTCATGAGTATGTAGATTCATTAGTGGTGAGTGGTGAGTGTGTAGAAGTGCTTCATTTTATGAGAATGTAACTGTCGAGAATGAGGAGGTGGAAAGAGAGAAGCTTTATCTTCATGGTTAAGTTATTCCAATATAGAAGGGTAAGTTTACAGATTAGTCAGAAATGGAGTTACTGTCGTTAAACTGTAAAACTCTGGCGAACCTATTACTAATCTGGTAACATGTACGAAGGTAGCAGAAACGCTTGCATAATTCCTTTAAGTTGCGCAATACTGTGTACTGATTGATCTAGTTAGTGATATGAATTGGTGAGGATTGATGACTTTGACAGTAATTGTTTTTTATCTAAGCACTAGTGAAGACATACATAACATGCCACTATTTCTGTCAGTCGTTGCGTTGAGCAGCAAAAACATTTCATGAATTTATTGCCGGCTGTTTTGAGCATGACTCATAATTCAGAGATTTTATTAAAACAAGTAAGAATTATTTACTGAACACTTTTCACTGCGAAAAGTTTTTGAAGAGAAACCTGTAGACTTAAAGTAAATTCATTGAAAAAGATTTCTTCGAGTGAACTATTGGCTTTGCGAGATTCCTTGATTGGGTGTACATCTAAGGACAATCTGCTAAAAATACAATTTTTGGCCCGTTAATTATATTAATACTTTAAAAAAATAATCGAAATAACCACCATATGTAATAGGGAAAAGAAGAAAATCACTCTGAACACGTTGAATAGAGGCAGTTATTTATGTCTTGTCAAGTCTCGTTAACCACATTAGAGTGACAATCGTTACCTCGTGAAACGTTGACGCTGAATAATAAATTATTTAAAAATTCTACAATAACCATAAGCGTTGAGTTAATTTGGTTTATATGTATATATATATAGGGAATTCTGGCCAGGTTAGAAAATTATCCAGAGACAAGCGTTATAAAATAATAATTGACAATTTTCACAGTTGGAGATATGACTATCATTGAGGGGAGAAGTATCCTCTACAACAAGATTGTTTTCGGCATTGAACATTGAAAGAAATCTCAACTTTCAGTGTACTTATTTAGTAGCTGTTATGCTCACTGCTAAAACCGCAACACCTAATTTTAACAATCGTTTTGGTTTAGTGGGAGATTTTTACTTCACATAGGTCAAATGCCTTATATCAGTAGATTGAGTTCGTAGGTTATGTCACTACTTAAGAAATTAAGTAAGTTGTTTTATCAGAATTATTGGTTAAAAAAAATAATGCTTGGCGATATTTAAAAAGAAAAATACTATGAAGTAATGTGTGCAATTCACCGGATCTTATTTTTGCTCTCTGAAATTTAAATGTCTGATCTGATCATATTTTCTATACATGAAAAGAATTAATTATTATTCAGTACTGATAAAAGGTAGATTCGTGGGAAAATATTACCCTAAAAAAAACTGCCCGCATCATGTTTTGCATTTGTTCTGTAGTTGATTGTCAGCTGTTTATCCACTCACGAATGACTACAATACAAATTTTCTGGGAAAAAAATTTCTTTAAATAATATACTACTCACTAGAACCACAGGTGACTACCCACCTGAATAGGGCAAGTCGCTAGTGAGCATCTCATTGATTTTCAAGTGTTGGTTTGTAGGGATTTGATTGGTTACAGGATTTCATCATGAGCTGACATCAGTTCGAGAACCATTGGAAAACCTGGGAGTACTGGACAGCTGTTTCCATTGTCCTAGTTTGATACTCTTCAGCAGTACGCACCCACCGGGGTTCGAACCTAGGACCTACTGTTTACAAGGCCAGCTCGTAGACCACTGAGCCACTGGGACCCGATCCAATGGTCCTTGAATTCTAACTTCTGCTAATTCACGACATAGCGCGATCATCTCGCAATATCGCAATGTAACCAGAAGGTCCTGGGTTCGAACCCTTCTGGGTGCGTACTGATGAAGAGTCCCAAACTAGGACGAAACAGCTGGCTAGACGTTAAATGCCATGTTCTAGTAGCGCTGTTAAGATTTCCCTTGGAAATTTTTTTTTGTCAATAATTTTTAATGAAATTGCGTTATATATTATCTGGATTGATGAGAATTCCTATTTTCTGGCCTGCTATTTTGGAGTCCGCGTCATGTAATCTGACTGCGACACCCCCTAGCATATTGGTTGCAACGATCAGTGTTTCAGGCGAACTGTAGCAAAATATCGCTATAGTGAGAAAGATAGGATAGTTGAAGGGTAATTTCATCTACACAAATAATCTGCTGTATTCAGATGCTGCACCTTTCGTCATGGTATCATTCAATGGAGACTTCACGTCTCAGGATATTAATTCAGCCTATTTTCGTGTGAAGAACAGTCCTTTTTGACAAAAGAATTCTATCAGTACTTCGAAATCACCTGTAAATGCTAACAGAGCCTTCTGTGGGAATAGAAGTCATGTAGATGTGTCTCACCGTATGTGTGTTTTGACAGGAATTATCGTAAGTTAAGAGGTTATTTCTAAGTGGATTTCATGTATATTTGCACTGTTTGGTGTAGCGTAATAAGAGTTATATGAACTCAATGCATAACAAATCTCAACTTTACTAATATTGCGCCGTTGCTAAGCTGACTGCTTGGCTGGCAAACGTAGGTGATTGTCGTGATTATTGTAAGTGCAGTGCAGTGGAGAAGGCAATCACTTGTTTAAATTTCCTTACTGTGTCACTTAGTGCATTAATTCAGTGTATAGTATCATTATACACATGGATTGTGTTGATTATGAGAACTGAATCTAGTCAGCTCTATTACTATCAATCTACTGTCTGTTATGCCATTCTCAATGGCACTGTAAACTTAATGCTGCACTGTTTTTGATCACCAGTAGTGGTGATGAATTTTTCCTGAATTTTCCATTAACATGAAGCAGTACAGATGAAGTGTCACGATCGAATGTCTAGGTTGCATTATATGTCATTGTTATCCTCATCAACGCAACAGGTCTGCGTATCTTACAATATTTTAAGTGTTTCTCTATGCTGCTAACACTGTGCATAGTTGCTTAGAGTTGAAGCATGTTCAGCTTATATTTGATGGCTATAGATTCCTAAATATGAGAATGTAATTTCTGTAGGATTCATAAAACTATGCTCATTAGACATTACTGAGATTATGGATCAATTTCTAAGTTACACATTTGCAATACTTCATTTAATGTAAACGTATTCGGTGTGAAGTTGATCTGCAAGTAAGGTTAATGAGAGTATGACGCCTCAACAGTATGGAAGTTTCAAAGATTGTCTTGATATTTGCGTATAATCCTTTAATAGTGGTAAACATATGAGGTCTATTGATGCTTATGGTGTCAATATAAAAACCAGCTGTAAACTACAAATACATTTATTTGCATCAGATATTACTTAGTATTGACAGAATCAGTGTATTCATAGTGTGTGCTAATATGTAGAATTATCTTTCATAAATTCATGTTGTGCTAGTCCTTACATGTGCTTTATTTTTTTCAGGTATACGGAAGTTGTCGAATATGAAACCAGCGGAAATATCATTCAGACAAACTAACGTTAATAGTCTTCATCGGGATTTTCTTTTGTAAATTAATGAAATGTTTAATATACTCTTCAATTCTACTTCCTCTAGACTTTTTCAGTGCGTCGCTATACTATGTGCTTTTGTAATAAGTGAAATCGGATTAATGCACGTTAAGCTTAGTTAGTGGGATGGAGATTTACTAAAGTATTATGAGACTGTTACTTTAGCCCTTCGTAAGATTTATAGTATAGTAGCACATTGTAAAAACTAAGTAGGATTGAGCAAGTTGAATAATAATTCTGTACTGTTCGATACGCTAAAACCGCCTTATCTAGCCAGTTGCAAGTCTGTATACTGTTAAACGTCAAGTATGAAGTACAAGTAAATGTAATAGCTTAGGCTTGATAGCTACTTCACTAATCTGTTAATATGCAGTGACATCATCAGATAGACTGTTCACTTGACAGTGAGAAAAGAAACAATTTTCATCTATTTCTAATATGCCGTTGAATCATGTGATGTTATCTAATATCCATCATTTCTATGACCAACAACTGCGGTATTTACATATCTACTTTATGGACATTAAATAACTTAGGCCTTTATGCTCCTAATTACCTGCAGTATTACAACAGTATTCCCTATTCATTTGATGTGTGTACGGTAAACAAGGCATTCATACATCCTCCCACAAATGCCAAGGTTTCTGGTGTCACAAGTGTTAATAAGAGTTGCTTCCTTGGTTTCAATACAAATGGCGTTCTCTAGTCGTTGAACCCTTCTTGTAGCCTAGTTCCAGATTGTTTGCCTGGCCTTATTCTTAATTAAATGTGCAGATATCCTGTCATGGACATATTTAGTGAATCATTTTCCAGAAATGTTGTGCCAGCCGTTTGGAAGGACTTTAAAATTGTACCTATACCTAAGTCGTCCAATGGAACATGCTTTTAATTTAGACCTATTGCTATTACCTCTCCTTTTGTAAAAGCTATGGAAAAGTTACTCTTACTTAATCTTCAACCTTCACATAAAGCCTTTAACGATCTCAAATAATTCGCCTATAAACACAGTAGAAGTACTTTAGATGCAGCTGCAGTCTTGCATCACAGCATTTTCTCCATTATAGTCGTCCACTACCTATTGTATTTTTGTTTGACGAACTTAATGTACCTATGCATACGAAATGAAATATGTCAAGTGCGTGGACTAACTATTCCAGTGTCTTAATTCGCATCTACACTGCACTAAGATGAACAGCTCTCTATCAGGAGTCAGAAAATGTTTTTAAACTAAATCCTTCCAAATGTCAGATTGTCCATTTCAGTTTCCGATGTAAAAGAAACTTAGGTGAGGCTGTTAATTCCTATGACCGTTGCAAAATTGATGAGAGTGGTGCAGAAAACAAGTCTGACGTTAAGTATCTCGGACCAATTCATCACACAGCGTCTTAGCCTTAAATGTATACCACACGGATGTATAATGTTTATGAGCTAGGTATGCAAATCCAGGCAAACGCTAGTACGGTACACTCATTATTAAAAAAGACTAACTCATATGTGAGAACTAAGATTTGACCAGCTTTACAACGTTTAATACATTTAGACACAATAAACATACACTGCTTACTTCTATGACACATTATCTAAAGCTACCTTAAAGTAGTTCCCCCTGAAGGTAATCTCCTGTTGCTACTACCTAAGTGAGCAACGCAACGTTATCTTTGAATTACAGAGTAAAAGCGGACATCCTGAGAGCTTTCCGGGTAAAAAGATCGTCTCCTAGTCGAGAAAATAAAACATATCCTAATCTCTTCACGAAAGCGTTTAGAGGTATTTTTCCTATCGCCTCAAATGACTCACTATTTGCTGTCATTTAAAAAGTAAAAATTAATTTATCGAAGACAGTGTGCTTACGGTTTCTAGACATCATAATGCACCATGAGGAAAAAGCTTTATTCATAGGGTTATAGCAATTAGATGCGCGATATAAATCCGAAACTCAACGACTACGATTCTCAATCACAAAACATTCTACTTTGCTACCTAATCGCCTCCATAGATGCTTCGCAAAGAAAAAGAAGACCATTGGCTCAAGGAAAATTTATTTAAAGTTTTCTTATAAACCATGGGCAACCGTGTTTATAACCACGCAGAAATCACAAGCATCCGAAAAATAGGAATTTCATTATTTGAACTGAAACAAGCAATTTGTAACCAGCCAATTTTTTCACCCCGATTAATAATCAGCTTCTCAGACGGTTGTAAATTCGAAACGTTATTCTTGCTAGTGAAATTCTTACCGAACACTCAGCAGATCATCGTACGTTAGCCACTTTTCAAATCCTTTTGAAACAAATAAAATGGTTGTTAACACCGCGTTTACTACAGGCAGTCCTAGTTCGTGCGTTTGGATCTAGTACACTAGGCATTAACAATCATTTAGGGATTTCCTATTGCTTCCTAATTTTGCTTCCAAAAGTACATACAAACACCACACATTCATGCTTCACATTTGGCTCATCCTTGCTTGATTTTGATTCTCTCACAATATATCTGATTTCTTAACTGACAACAGACACCTTGTCGAAAAGCTTCAAAGCTTTTTAAACTTCAAAGCAGGTTCTAAATTCTCTAGGTTTAATTAGTTCTTCGAAAACTTTGCTAATATCAACCCTGATCGTGCTCTCTTCACCAGATTCGCTCGTAGATTGTTGCATGCTACAAACATGAACGTGAAAGACATTTTTTTGCAGATTCCTACATATTAAGTAACGAATTGAGCCAGGAACAATAACAGCAACCAAAAATGAACTGGAAACAATGGCTTCTGCTTCCCAAACATGTTCACGTGTATAATCTCCAAGATGTCTACACAATACTAATTCATTAATAGCTGAAAAACAATTAAAACACTGAAACCATGCATAAATGCAACAATTACAATGAAACGGATGCACTGACCTGGTGGTAAAATCTTTCGAAACAAATGAAATAAATAATTTTAACAGAAACGGAAACAATAATGAAGTGAAACGCAACATTTGTGAACAATGTGCATCAAGATAAGTTGTGAAAAACTGCTGGATAAACGGAAAAACCAATGTGTAAATGAACAGCTACAGAACTGCAATCCAACATGGCCGACTAACATGGACGAAAATGACCTTGGAACGTCTCACTCCATCAATGACCTTGTACATGGCGTTTAATTTCTGCCAACAGCGGCAGAAATTGTAATTGTAATTGTTTCATACGTTGCATTCATGCATGGTTTCAGTGTTTTAATTGTTTTTCAGGGCAGAAATTAAACGCCATGTACAAGGTCATTGATGGAGTGAGACGTTCCAAGGTCATTTTCGTCCATGTTAGTCGGCCATGTTGGATTGCAGTTCTGTAGCTGTTCATTTACACATTGGTTTTTCCGTTTATCCAGCAGTTTTTCACAACTTATCTTGATGCACATTGTTCACAAATGTTGCGTTTCACTTCATTATTGTTTCCGTTTCTGTTAAAATTATTTATTTCATTTGTTTCGAAAGATTTTACCACCAGGTCAGTGCATCCGTTTCATTGTAATTGTTGCATTTATGCATGGTTTCAGTGTTTTAATTGTTTTTCAGCTATTAATGAATTAGTATTGTGTAGACATCTTGGAGATTATACACGTGAACATGTTTGGGAAGCAGAAGCCATTGTTTCCAGTTCATTTTTGGTTGCTGTTATTGTTCCTGGCTCAATTCGTTACTTAATATGTAGGAATCTGCAAAAAAATGTCTTTCACGTTCATGTTTGTAGCATGCAACAATCTACGAGCGAATCTGGTGAAGAGAGCACGATCAGGGTTGATATTAGCAAAGTTTTCGAAGAACTAATTAAACCTAGAGAATTTAGAACCTGCTTTGAAGTTTAAAAAGCTTTGAAGCTTTTCGACAAGGTGTCTGTTGTCAGTTAAGAAATCAGATATATTGTGAGGGAATCAAAATCAAGCAAGGATGAGCCAAATGTGAAGCATGAATGTGTGGTGTTTGTATGTACTTTTGGAAGCAAAATTAGGAAGCAATAGGAAATCCCTAAATGATTGTTAATGCCTAGTGTACTAGATCCAAACGCACGAACTAGGACTGCCTGTAGTAAACGCGGTGTTAACAACCATTTTATTTGTTTCAAAACGATTTGAAAAGCGGGTAACATACGATGATCTGGTGACTGTTCGGTGAGAATTTAACTAGCAAGAATAACGTTTCGGATTTTGGTCTACAATCGGTGGTTTTTTCGAATTTACAACCGTCTGAGAAGCTGATTAATAATCGGGGTGAAAAAATTGGCTGGTTACAAATTGCTTGTTTCAGTTCAAATAATGAAATCCCTATTTTTCGGGTGCTTGTGATTTCTCCGTGGCTATAAACACGGTTGCCCATGATTTATAAGAAAACTTTAAATAAATTTTCCTTGAGCCAATGGTCTTCTTTTTCTTTGCGAAGCATCTATGGAGGCGATTAGGTAGCAAAGTAGAATGTTTTGTGATTGAGAATCGTAGTCGTTGAGTTTCGGATTTATATCGCGCATCTAATTGCTATAACCCTATGAATAAAGCTTTTTCCTCATGGTGCATTATGATATCTGGAAACCGTAAGCACACTGTCTTCGATAAATTAATTTTTACTTTTTAAATGACAGCAAATAGTGAGTCATTTGAGGCGATAGGAAAAATACCTCTAAACGCTTTCGTGAAGAGATTAGGATATGTTTTATTTTCTCGACTAGGAGACGATCTTTTTACCCAGAAAGCTCTCAGGATGTCCGCTTTTACTCTGTAATTCAAAGATAACGTTGCGTTGCTCACTTAGGTAGTAGCAACAGGAGATTACCTTCAGGGGGAACTACTTTAAGGTAGCTTTAGATAATGTGTCATAGAAGTAAGCAGTGTATGTTTATTGTGTCTAAATGTATTAAACGTTGTAAAGCTGGTCAAATCTTAGTTCTCACATATGAGTTAGTCTTTTTTAATAATGAGTGTACCGTACTAGCGTTTGCCTGGATTTGCATACCTAGCTCATAAACATTATACATCCGTGTGGTATACATTTAAGGCTAAGACGCTGTGTGATGAATTGGTCCGAGATACTTAACGTCAGACTTGTTTTCTGCACCACTCTCATCAATTTTGCAACGGTCATAGGAATTAACAGCCTCACCTAAGTTTCTTTTACATCGGAAACTGAAATGGACAATCTGACATTTGGAAGGATTTAGTTTAAAAACATTTTCTGACTCCTGATAGAGAGCTGTTCATCTTAGTGCAGTGTAGATGCGAATTAAAAGACACTGGAATAGTTAGTCCACGCACTTGACATATTTCATTTCGTATGCATAGGTACATTAAGTTCGTCAAACAAAAATACAATAGGTAGTGGACGACTATAATGGAGAAAATGCTGTGATGCAAGACTGCAGCTGCATCTAAAGTACTTCTACTGTGTTTATAGGCGAATTATTTGAGATCGTTAAAGGCTTTAAGTGAAGGTTGAAGATTAAGTAAGAGTAACTTTTCCATAGCTTTTAGAAAAGGAGAGGTAATAGCAATAGGTCTAAATTAAAAGCATGTTCCATTGGACGACTTAGGTATAGGTACAATTTTAAAGTCCTTCCAAACGGCTGGCACAACATTTCTGGAAAATGATTCACTAAATATGTCCATGACAGGATATCTGCACATTTAATTAAGAATAAGGCCAGGCAAACAATCTGGAACTAGGCTACAAGAAGGGTTCAACGACTAGAGAACGCCATTTGTATTGAAACCAAGGAAGCAACTCTTATTAACACTTGTGACACCAGAAACCTTGGCATTTGTGGGAGGATGTATGAATGCCTTGTTTACCGTACACACATCAAATGAATAGGGAATACTGTTGTAATACTGCAGGTAATTAGGAGCATAAAGGCCTAAGTTATTTAATGTCCATAAAGTAGATATGTAAATACCGCAGTTGTTGGTCATAGAAATGATGGATATTAGATAACATCACATGATTCAACGGCATATTAGAAATAGATGAAAATTGTTTCTTTTCTCACTGTCAAGTGAACAGTCTATCTGATGATGTCACTGCATATTAACAGATTAGTGAAGTAGCTATCAAGCCTAAGCTATTACATTTACTTGTACTTCATACTTGACGTTTAACAGTATACAGACTTGCAACTGGCTAGATAAGGCGGTTTTAGCGTATCGAACAGTACAGAATTATTATTCAACTTGCTCAATCCTACTTAGTTTTTACAATGTGCTACTATACTATAAATCTTACGAAGGGCTAAAGTAACAGTCTCATAATACTTTAGTAAATCTCCATCCCACTAACTAAGCTTAACGTGCATTAATCCGATTTCACTTATTACAAAAGCACATAGTATAGCGACGCACTGAAAAAGTCTAGAGGAAGTAGAATTGAAGAGTATATTAAACATTTCATTAATTTACAAAAGAAAATCCCGATGAAGACTATTAACGTTAGTTTGTCTGAATGATATTTCCGCTGGTTTCATATTCGACAACTTCCGTATACCTGAAAAAAATAAAGCACATGTAAGGACTAGCACAACATGAATTTATGAAAGATAATTCTACATATTAGCACACACTATGAATACACTGATTCTGTCAATACTAAGTAATATCTGATGCAAATAAATGTATTTGTAGTTTACAGCTGGTTTTTATATTGACACCATAAGCATCAATAGACCTCATATGTTTACCACTATTAAAGGATTATACGCAAATATCAAGACAATCTTTGAAACTTCCATACTGTTGAGGCGTCATACTCTCATTAACCTTACTTGCAGATCAACTTCACACCGAATACGTTTACATTAAATGAAGTATTGCAAATGTGTAACTTAGAAATTGATCCATAATCTCAGTAATGTCTAATGAGCATAGTTTTATGAATCCTACAGAAATTACATTCTCATATTTAGGAATCTATAGCCATCAAATATAAGCTGAACATGCTTCAACTCTAAGCAACTATGCACAGTGTTAGCAGCATAGAGAAACACTTAAAATATTGTAAGATACGCAGACCTGTTGCGTTGATGAGGATAACAATGACATATAATGCAACCTAGACATTCGATCGTGACACTTCATCTGTACTGCTTCATGTTAATGGAAAATTCAGGAAAAATTCATCACCACTACTGGTGATCAAAAACAGTGCAGCATTAAGTTTACAGTGCCATTGAGAATGGCATAACAGACAGTAGATTGATAGTAATAGAGCTGACTAGATTCAGTTCTCATAATCAACACAATCCATGTGTATAATGATACTATACACTGAATTAATGCACTAAGTGACACAGTAAGGAAATTTAAACAAGTGATTGCCTTCTCCACTGCACTGCACTTACAATAATCACGACAATCACCTACGTTTGCCAGCCAAGCAGTCAGCTTAGCAACGGCGCAATATTAGTAAAGTTGAGATTTGTTATGCATTGAGTTCATATAACTCTTATTACGCTACACCAAACAGTGCAAATATACATGAAATCCACTTAGAAATAACCTCTTAACTTACGATAATTCCTGTCAAAACACACATACGGTGAGACACATCTACATGACTTCTATTCCCACAGAAGGCTCTGTTAGCATTTACAGGTGATTTCGAAGTACTGATAGAATTCTTTTGTCAAAAAGGACTGTTCTTCACACGAAAATAGGCTGAATTAATATCCTGAGACGTGAAGTCTCCATTGAATGATACCATGACGAAAGGTGCAGCATCTGAATACAGTAGATTATTTGTGTAGATGAAATTACCCTTCAACTATCCTATCTTTCTCACTATAGCGATATTTTGCTACAGTTCGCCTGAAACACTGATCGTTGCAACCAATATGCTAGGGGGTGTCGCAGTCAGATTACATGACGCGGACTCCAAAATAGCAGGCCAGAAAATAGGAATTCTCATCAATCCAGATAATATATAACGCAATTTCATTAAAAATTATTGACAAAAAAAATTTCCAAGGGAAATCTTAACAGCGCTACTAGAACATGGCATTTAACGTCTACCTTTTTCAGCTATTAATGAATTAGTATTGTGTAGAAATCTTGGAGATTATACACGTGAACATGTTTGGGAAGCAGAAGCCATTGTTTCCAGTTCATTCTTGGTTGCCGTTATTGTTGCTGGCTCAGTTGGTTACTTAATATGTAGGAATCTGGAAAAAATGTCTCTCACGTTCATGTTTACAGCATGCAACAATCTACGAATGAATCCGGTGAAGAGAGCACCATCAGGGTTATTATTAGCAAAGTTTTCGAAGAACTAATTAAAGCCAGAGAATTTAGAACCTGGTTTGAAGTTTAAAATGCTTTGGAGCTTTTCGACAAGGTGTCTGTTGTCAGCTTAAAAATCAGATATATTGTGAGAGAATCAAAATCAAGCAAGAATGAGCCACATGTGAAGTATGAGTGTGTGGTGTTTGTATGTACTTTTGGAAGCAAAATTAGGAAGCAATAGGAAATCCCTAAATGATTGTTGACGCCTAGTGTACTAGATCCAAACGCACGAACTAGGACTGCCTGTAGTAAACGCGGTGTTAACAACCATTTTATTTGTTTCAAAAGGATTTGAAAAGTGGCTAACGTACGATGATCTGCTGAGTGTTCGGTAAGAATTTCACTAGCAAGAATAACGTTTCGAATTTACAACCGTCTGAGAAGCTGATTATTAATCGGGGTGAAAAAATTGGCTGGTTACAAATTGCTTGTTTCAGTTCAATTAATGAAATTCCTATTTTTCGGATGCTTGTGATTTCTGCGTGGTTATAAACACGGTTGCCCATGGTTTATAAGAAAACTTTAAATAAATTTTCTTTGAACCAGTGGTCTTCTTTTTCTTGGCGAGGCATCTATTGAGACGATTAGGTAGCAAAGTAGAATGTTTTGTGATTGAGAATCGTAGTCGTTGAGTTTCGGATTTATATCGCGCATCTAATTGCTATAACCCTATGAATAAAGCTTTTTCCTCATGGTGCATTATGATGTCTAGAAACCATAAGCACACTGCCTTCGATAAATTTGTTTTTACTTTTTAAATGACAGCAAATAGTGAGTCATTTGAGGCGATAGGAAAAATACCTCTAAACGCTTTCGTGAAGAGATTAGGATATGTTTATTTTCTCGACTAGGAGACGATCTTTTTACCCGGAAAGCTCTCAGGATGTCCGCTTTTACTTTGTAATTCAAAGATAACGTTGAGTTGCTCACTTAGGTAATAGCAAGGGGTAGCTTTAGATAATGCGTCATAGAAGTAAGCAGTGTATGTCTATTGTGTCTAAATATATTAAACGTTGTAAAGCCGGTCAAATCGTAGTTCTCAAATATGAGTTAGTATTTTAAATAATGAGTGTACCGTGGTAGCGTTTGTGCTCGAAACGTCATCAGTTAATATAACTGTACAACACTGTCTGATTTATCAAAATAAAATCTTATCCATAATGGAGTTATACTCTACCACAATGCCCAAGTTTTATACTTATATCAGCGTTTACCTTGGTTTGCATACCTAGCTCATGCATGCGTGTGATATACATTTAAGGCTAATACGCTGTTTGATGAATTAGTCCCAGATACTTAAAGTCAGACTTGAGCTCTATATCACTGTCATCAATTTTGCAACGGTCATAGGAATTAACAGCTTCACCTGACTTTCTCTTACATCGGATACTGAAATTGACAATCTGACATTTGGAAGGATTTAGTTTAAAAGCATTTTCTGACTACTAATAGAGAGCTGTTCATCTTAGTACAGTGTAGATGCGAATTAAAAGGCACCGGAATAGTTAGTCCGCGCACTTGACATATTTCATTTCGTATGCGTATGTACATTAAGTTCGCCAAACAAAAATACAATTGGTACTGGACGACTATAATGGAGAAAATGCTGTGATGCAAGACTGCAGCTGCATCTAAATTACTTCTACTGTGTTTATAGGCGAATTATTTGAGATCGTTAAAGGCTTTATGTGAAGGTTGAAGATTAAGTAAGAGTAACTTTTCCATAGCTTTTACAAAAGGGGAGGTAATAGCAATAGGTCTAAATTAAAAGCATGTTCCATTGGACGACTTAGGTACAGGTACAATTTTAAAGTCCTTCCAAACGGCTGGCACAACATTTCTGGAAAAAGATTCATTAAATATTTGAGAGGATATCTGTACATTTTTGAAGAATAAGGCTAGGGAAACAATCTGGAACTACAAGAAGTGTTCAACGACTGGTGATATTTTAGAACGTCATTTAATAATGATAATGATTTACTTTATTCCAAAAACAGTACTTGTGATACAGAATGGAAATTTCAGCATTAATCACAAAATTGCATCTAATTTCCTCAATTATAAATAAAATTAATCACACAGAAAATTTTTCTACATTTACAATAGGGTTAATATAAAAAAATAAAAAACATGCAGCATATAAAATGGAAATAATAATAATGATAGCAGCTAAGGCAATGATAATAATACAAGTGGAAATTGCTTCGCGACTAAACCAACCAGCTCAGAGAACACTTTTAATTGCAGATTGTTTATTTACTAGATGAAAAAAGGTTTGTATTGAAACCAAGGAAGCAACTCTCATTAACACTTGTGACACCAGAAACCTTGGTATTTGTGGGAGAATGTATGAATGCCTTGTTTACCGTACACACATCAAATGAATAGGATATACTGTTGTAATACTGGAGGTAATCAGATGCATAAATGCGTAAGTTATTTAATATTCATAAAGTAGATATGCAAACACCGCAGTTGTTGACTATAGAAATGATGGATATTAGATAACATCACATGATTCAACGGCATATTAGAAATAGATGAAAATTATTTCTTTGCTCACTGTCAAGTCAACAGTCTATTTGACGATGTCACTGCATATTAACAGATTAGTGAGGTAGCTGTCAAGCCTAAGTCATTAAATTTACTTGTACTTCGTACTTGGCGTTTAACAGTATAGAGACTTGCAACTGGCCAGATAAGGCGATTTTAGCGTATCGAACAGTACAGAATTATTATTTAAATTGCTGAATCTTACTTAGTTTTTACAATGTGCTAATGTATAGAAACACACACGAAATCTTACGAAGGGCTAAAGTAACAGTCTCGTAATACTATAGTAAATCTCCATCCCTCTAACTAAGCTTAACATGCATTGATCCGAATTCACTTATTACAAAAGCACATAGTATAGCGACGCACTGAAAAAGTCTAGAGGAAGTAGAATTGAAGAGTATATTAAACATTTCATTAATTTATAAAAGAAAATCCCGATGAAGAGTATTAACGTTAGTTTGTCCGGATGATATTTCCGCTGGTTTCATATTCGACAACTTCCGTATACCTGAAAAAAATAAAGCACATGTAAGGACTAGCACAACATGAAGTTATGAACGATAATTCTACATATTAGCACACACTGAATACACTGATTCTGTCAATACTAAGTAATATCTGATGCAAATAAATGTACTTGTAGTTTACAGCTGGTTTTTATATTGGCACTATAAGCATCAATAGACCTCAAATGTTTTCCAGTGTTAAAGGATTATACGCAAATATCAAGACAATCTTTGAAACTTCCATACTGTTGAGGCGTCATACTCTCATTAACCTTACTTGCAGATCAACTTCACACCGAATACGTTTACATTAAATGAAGTATTGCAAATGTGTAACTTAGAAATTGATCCATAATCTCAGTAATGTCTAATGAGCATAGTTTTATGAATCCTACAGAAATTACATTCTCATATTTAGGAATCTATAGCCATCAAATATAAGCTGAACATGCTTCAACTCTAAGCAACTATGCACAGTGTTAGCAGCATAGAGAAACACTTAAAATATTGTAAGATACGCAGACCTGTTGCGTTGATGAGGATAACAATGACATATAATGCAACCTAGACATTCGATCGTGACACTTCATCTGTACTGCTTCATGTTAATGGAAAATTCAGGAAAAATTCATCACCACTACTGGTGATCAAAAACAGTGCACCATTAAGTTTACAGTGCCAGTGAGAATGGCATAACAGACAGTAGATTGATAGTAATAGAGCTGACTAGATTCAGTTCTCATAATCGACACAATCCATGTGTATAATAATACCATACACTGAATTAATGCACTAAGTGACACAGTAAGGAAATTTAAACGAGTGATTGCCTTCTCCACTGCACCGCACTTACAATAATCATGACAACCACCTACGTTTGCTAGCCAAGCAGTCAGCTAAGGAGACAATGGCACAATATAAATAAAGTTGAGGTATTTTTTATACATTGAGTCCACATAATTCATATTACACTACACTAAACAGTGCAAATATACATGAAATCCACTTAGAAATAACCTCTTAACTTACGATAATTCCTGTCCAAACACACACGGTGAGACACATCTACATGATTACTTCTATTCCCACAGAAGTTTCTGTTAGCATTTACAGGTGATTTCGAAGTACTGATAGAATTCTTTTGTCAAAAAGGACTCTTCTTCACACGTAAATAGGCTGAATTAATATCCTGAGACGTGAAGTCTCCATTGAATGATACCATGACGAAAGGTGCAGCATCTGAATACAGTAGATTATTTGTGTAGATGAAATTACCCTTCAACTATCCTATCTTTCTCACTATAGCGATATTTTGCTACAGTTCGCCTGAAACACTGATCGTTGCAACCAATATGCTAGGGGGTGTCGCAGTCAGATTACATGACGCGGACACCAAAATAACAGGCCAGAAAATGGGAATTCTCACCAATCCAGATAACATATAACGCAATTTCATTAAAAATTATTGACAAAAAAAAATTTCCAACGGAAATTTTAACAGCGCTACTAGAACATGGCATTTAACGTCTACCCCCAACAGCTGTCCAGTACTCCCAGCTTCTCCAGTGATTCTCTAACTGATGACAGCTCATGAAGAAATTTTGTTTTCACCTGTATGGGATATCATATAAGAAAATTTAACGCAAGCTAAAAGGATATTAATCTCAGTTAGTTTAACTGCCCAGGAAAAGTTTATTTCGCTTACTATGTACGAAAATAGTTATCTTTGCAATAATCACTTCTTAAAACATTCAGAATTATAGTATTTCTTTTAATTTGCAGACGATTCTTTCATAACCGTGATAGAAAAAGAAATGTGGAATGCGTAAGTATATAATATTTTTTAAAACAGTTACTATGATAAAAAGAGTTTCATAAGTACAAAGTTGGTTACATCAGTGTTATAGTAAAAAGTTAATGTACAGTTTAGTAAGTTCGGTAACTATTCGAGAATGTGAATGGGTGATGAGATTATACAAAAGAAGGCTACAAAAGCTTTATAAGGGATGTTTGTGGAAGATGTGAAGATCAGTCATTATAAATCACCAGAATTTCTCGGTTAATATATTCTCCTCAGTAAGTTTCCTATTATGCAAACAGATTCCCAGCGCTTGCACGAAAGAAATAGCGACTTTCGCCAGATTGTCTCCTGAAGGTTATTTATATGATGACTATTGACTGTACTAGGATTCACAGAGAGTTAATGCCTTGAGTCTTTATTTTTCTGTCAAATCCACCTAAGTAAACCTTAGAAAGGCCCTGAAATCATTACTAATCCGTGAATTTCCACTTACTTTCTAAAGATTCAGTGATTGTGAGGTCCCCAGAAATGCGGTGGTACGATAATAACATGCTGCAGTAAACATATATACGCAAGATGCTTCATAAACATTGACAGCATATACATTCTGAAAAACAACAATTACAAACACGTCACTTCGTTAATTACTGAAAACCTGGGACAACTGTCATGAAAACACACCAACTCCCATAGGAAAAACGATATATGGTGGATAAAATCATAAATTCTAACGAAGAACAACAAAGTCAGGCAGATAAACAGCTAATGAAACAGTATAATGGAATAGTCAGACTTTCCCAGTTAGCATTATTTTCGGGCGCATTGCAGATTTTCTGAGGCCAAAAACTTCGGGCGCATCTACTTACGTGGAACAGTGCCCCTAAGCCTGCTCCAAAATGTCGGCGATGCGCCCAAAATCATTGCTAGCTGGGTGGTTACAACAGATAATGCGGCAAAGTTAAACTTTAGACACCAGTAACAACCAATCAGCAAACGACCTTGAACGGACCAATCACATGAAAGAGTCGTTTGTGATAAGTGGTAACGTATATTTATAGAAGAATGCATAAAAAATAGGATAAAACAGTTACAATGGGTATCTTTCGCGAACATGGGACAGAAACATTTCCCAATTCAGCATCTGACTGTCAACAGAAAAGTCGCACCACATTCTGTACATATATTCATCTAAATGACTATAAATGAGATCCTTTTTGGGGCGAAGTTCAACAATAGAGTCCCAGGATTGTAAATGTTCCAATGACCATGAACGCATGTTAGTCATTGGTTGAGGAAGCTCACCATTATTCTAGCGCGAATAATTGTGCGTACTGGTAAGTGACACTGAATTAATTGTCTTCTAGGAACTTTCTTTGAAAAGTTGAAACTGTCTGTGATGAATATCTTGTTTCTGTCCAATTACTGGGTGCCAGAGCGAATAACGTTTGGGTTTTAGGAGTTTATGACACCTAGATTCGCAAAGGATTTATGGAGCTGATTCTAGATAGGAGTGCTGATACACTCCTCCCTATTATTCAGTGTCTCGTCTTACCAGGCACCACCATTCACACAGATGAATGGGCGGGATATAGCCAATTATCGCAATTGGGATATATATATCCCAATGTATATATACATCATAGAGTGAACCATTCGAATGATTTCGTCGACCCTGTTAATGGTACTCATAATAATTCCATCGAAGGTTTCTGGAGAAGACTGAAAAATAGAATCCAAGCTATCAACGGATCACAAAACGAAGTCATTTTCAGTCATTTGGATGAATACATGTGTAGAAATTGGTTTAATTTCGAAACTGAAACTCGTATTAATAATTGGAACATTTCTTTAACTCATATTAGAGAAAAGTACCCTGTTTGATTTTTTCATGCTTATTTATGTAAAAATACGCAAACTTTTATGCAAAAATCATCTCTTTTTCTGATTGGTTGGTTCAAGGTCACTTGTGCGTTCGTTACTTGGGACTCTATTGTAGAACTTTGACTCCCAGTAACAGGATCCACGAAATCATTTGAGTGGTTAACACTATGGTGATTGTAACCCAGAGATATCTCTGACAATGAATCATAGCCTTTCCACTCGTCCGTATGCACAATTGATCCCCTTTTCACAAGTCGAGTTATAATAGGTATCAAAGTGCTCGCCTTCCTATCTCCTATTCTTTCAACAAACCCTTTTGGAAGGGACGTGTCGTATAAACCGATAACCCAAATGTTGTTTGCTCTCTGACGACCACGATTATATTTCTTCTTTACCAACACTGTCTCATACAAATGCATAAAATATGGTATAGGGAGAGATGCGACCTAGCAAAAAGAGTTCCTACGAAATATAACCCTCTCTAATACTAACTTGCTTCTAGCATATTCCACAACGATGTACGAAACCATCAGTTGAACTAGTATAGCTTTTTAGAGTCATTACACCACCACACGAACAACTTCTCTCCTTTCGAAGCAAGCCTAATTCCAGGCAATACTGAAAGACACTATCCTTCTCGAATTGCAAACTTAACCTTGTAAGGACACGCATTGAAATCAATCAAGCGCTATACAACATTGAACTACGTTCGTGAATCTCATTGGATAATTTGACGTCGTTCGCTGATTGGTAGTTACTGGTGTCTAAAGTTTAACTTGGCCTTGGTTTAACCTGACTTTCAGGACTTCTGTAGGAAATTGTGACGTTTCCTTGGAACATATACCAAGACGTTGTCCCATACAACTACTTCTTTTTTAAATTACGCACTTCTACTTCGGACACATCTGATTGGTCGTTAGGGTTTTGTCAAGGCAGTTTCGTTTTGCGGTGCTATAGTTTAGAGTCACCTAATCACATGGTAACATCATTTCATATTCCAATATCCAATATCGTTTTTACGAGCTAGTATAAACGAATTTGATTTCTTTGTGCACGCCTCTTGATTGTGAGGTAGAGGTTCCTGATCTTCGGTAAACGTCTGTGTAGCTCGTCCCGCCACTCGACTGCCGTAGCTTTGGTTGACGCCAGCAGGAGTAGTGCAGGGATTAATTGTGTGGTTTGTAGTATGAAGTGTGTTAAGACTGTTACTACTGTGAATGGAGTTGATCCTTTCACCAGTTGGTCCTTCAGTATAGTCGTCAATAGAAAAGAGATAATAATAGATATAATTAGTAAAGGTATTCAGACTAACAGACATAAAAAGAATAAGAAAACGTAACAACAGTCAGTCAACCGGTATATATATATACCAGTAATAATGATAATAATAATAGGTGTAGTTAAAGCTGTCAGGAGAGTAAGACTGAAGAGAATGTGAAGAAGTAAAATGACCAGTTTAATTGTCTACCTTTGAATGGTATATGCGATTTTAAGGGGATAGGCCATTTGGATGCAGTCCTTGTGTCGCTGCATGGTTGTCCAGCCTTCGCTTAAAGGCGTCCACAGATGGTGCCATAGCTACATCTGCCGGTAGGGAATTCCAGGGACGGCAAACCCGCAGGGAAAAGAAGTGGGAGCGCACTCGGGTCCTTGCCCTCTGATGAGCTATCCTTCTAGGATTTCCACGAGGGAGCCTATACCTACTCAATGGCAGAATACCTTTGTTTGGGTGATTCTGATCATTTGTTATTTTGTAGGCAGTAATTAAATCCCCCCTCAGGCGACGGTAACTGAGTGCGAATAGGCCTAATTTCTTCAGCCTTTCATCATATGGTTTATTTCGGAAACCAACCGCTCCTTTTGTTGCCCGTCATTGGACTCTTTCCAGGAGGTTGGCGTCTCTTTTAAGCAGTGGGGGTGCAATAATATTATACACTTTAAGATGTGGTCTGACGTATGTTTTATACAACCTTAGAAAGAGCTCAGGAGTGAGTACACCTAATTGTCTATGTGTAAAGTGTATGACCGCATATGCCCTCGCTACATCCCCCGTGTAATTTATGCTTGTGTCCATTTTCTCCGTTCGAACTAGACCTAAGTCACGTTCCGACGTTGAGCAGGACAAGCTTTCATTGCACAGGGTGTAACTTGCATTCTGCAGTCTACAGGTGCGAAACTTCACTACTTTGCACTTTTTCAGGTTGAAAGTCATGCCACTGGCTACCGCTCAGTCTTCCAGAAGCCTTAGATCTGCCTGCAGTCTATCTGAGTCCTCCGGACACTTTATCGCCCTCCATATCTTCACGTCATCAGCGTATAGAGGAGTCGGGCAGCTTAGACGGCATGGTAGATCATTGATAAAAATCAAGAACATCAGTGGTCCCAGGACAGAACCCTGCGACACTTCTGATGACGAGCTGTGCCAAGATGATAGGACTCGATTGACCTTGGTGCAAAATTGCCTTTCAGTTAGGTAGTCCTTCAACCATGACAGAAGTGGTTTACCTAACCCTACTTGGCTTATTTTGTGTAGGAGAAGGTCATGGTGAACAGTGTCAAATGCCTTCTCAAAGTCTAGAAAGATCACGTGGACTGGAACATTCATATCCCAGCATGATGTCCAGTCGTCCCAAGCTGATAATAACTTAGTAACGCGGGATCTCCCTTTCCTGAAACCGTGTTGGGCTCCATGGAGTGTTTTAGACCTATCCAGATATTCCCTGATTTGATCATCAATAATACTTTCCAGTACTTTCGATACTACTGGGAGTAGAGCTACTGGTCTATAACTGGTGGGATTTTGCCTATCCCCACTCTTGGAGATCAGATGCTTCTTTTCCATTCCTTTGGCAGTTTCCCCAATTCCATGGAGTGTTGGAACAAGTCGCATAAAGGCCTACAGAGAGCTTCGGCGCACTGTTTCAGAACAGATGGCCTGATGTCATCACAACCTGGGGACTTCCCAGGTATGAGTCGCTGCAGCTTTCTCAGTACTATTGCAGGGTTTATTTGGGGGTGGCTGTTTGGTCTTCCTCCTGTGAGATAGTGATGCCACCATTTTGGTCCGTAACGGTAATACCCACACTGCTGTTTAGCTGTTTGGCGAAGGCTAAACTATGTGTTTCAGCCATCTCCAGACTAGTGAGATATTGACCGTTTTGGCCTACTAAGGCGCACGCCCCCTGGTTGGTTGGTTTCCTTTCCGACATGAATCGGTACAAATTCTTGGGGTTTGCCAGGAGTTTTTTAGCAAGGTTAGCCTGGAATGACCTCCTGTTCCTCCTGACTCTTGCATTGCACCGGTTCCTGAGTTCCAGGTATGCATCATGGTCGATCTGGCTTTTAGATACGCGCCACGTAAACCAAGCCTTCCGCTTTGCTTGCAGAATACGCTGCGTGCCTCTCTTTAACCATGATGACTTTCTTTTGGGCTGTGTTGTGACTGTAGGGACGGTGTTCGAGATTACTGTATGAATAATCTTTTTTACCGCTTACCAGTGTTCATCCACAGACGGCCCATCCTATGTTAAGGGCCAGTCTGCGTCGGACAAGAGCCTCCGCATTTCAGCATAGTCAGCCTTGCTGTAACACAGACATGGTTGCGTAGCGTCCCACTGCAAATGCTCACGGAGAACGAGGTCGAAACCTATGACTGCATGGTCACTACTTCCTAGAGGAGTCATGATCTGGACCTTTTCGACGAGTAGTTGGTCACTAGTTAGAATGTAGTCTAGTTTTGATGACTTTCCACTAGGGCCCCACCTAGTGTCGTCTCCAACGTTCTCAGTCAGTCCCGTGTTCCGAATAGCTTGCAGTAGATTTCGGCCGAATTTTCCCTTAGCATACCCCGATCCAAGGTTCAGTAATGGGGCATTGAAATCTCCAGCTATGGTGATTTGGTCATAGCCCAAGTCTCGTATCCCTGTGACAGTGCTGAGCAGTAGCTGATTGTGCTCTGCCTGACATGTGGGAGATCGGTAGATGCCACCAAGTAAATGCTTGGTGTGGCCTACGGTGAAATGACACCATATGGAGTCTGGGAGTTCAATATTTGTGTGGAGTTTGCAACAATATTTTACCTTTTTGTAGATATTATAAAAGGAAACATTCTATATATGTGTTGTTTAAAACAATTCATCATAAAATGTACCTAACTTACTAGTGGAATATAAATACAGAGTGTTGCTTTTTAATTCGTCTTGTCACTGGCCCATACTGTGTACTTACTTCACTAACTACCTTTTCGTATCCTCTGGATTTTCAGGAACCTGCCATCCGCAGACCATTCAACAACCGGTGCACTGCTCCTACTAGTATACACGATCCCAGCAGTGAACTTTTCTGTGGATGATATTAATAACTGTAACAACAAGTAACCATTAATTTCTACGACCCGTTAACAGTATTTGTGTAATATACTGTTACTATATTATTTCATAAACGTGGATTTTTATTGTTATATTTTGAACCGTTACTGAGCTCTCCATTAAGTCCCCTACAAATCAATAAGTGAGCATGCCTTGACATTCTTAGCTTTGTAAACTGTTTATCTACATCGTTATCAGTTTTATTTTCGACTGCATGTTTTATATACCTACATATCTGTGTATGTGTGCATCCACATTCTAACCATACATTCAGGTGTCCGTTCACTTGCTGCATCGGATACTAATGAGGTTAACCGAGATTCAGAAATAAACGCAACAGTCATTCTATGTCAGCTTCCATTTGGTGTTAGTGAGCCTAGGATGTGTTCGCTACCACTGAATCCCTTTTTCCCACCCGAGGTGTTAAGTAATGAACTGCACAGTATGGGTGCTTTTCAGTTGCACTGCCTACTGAAAAAGACGTTACTGACTCAGTCGACAGTGCTCCTTCAGAGAACCAGTGCGATTGTACCAAAACAGTTCTGGTTGAAAGTAGGAGTGTCTTTGAGCGGAAAAGGATCCAGCAATTTCTCACCTGCATGTGAGTTAGGTTCGGAGACGTCGTCCCAGCTCGTCGGGCATATGCGTAAATTAATTAATCCGCATACGGTTGACGAAATGGTCCTGCGGTAGGTGC
Organism: Trichobilharzia szidati; assembly: GCA_944472155.2. Lineage (NCBI taxonomy): Eukaryota > Metazoa > Platyhelminthes > Trematoda > Strigeidida > Schistosomatidae > Trichobilharzia > Trichobilharzia szidati. The sequence continues at coordinate 1,048,149 of CALYDE020000722.1, read as the reverse complement.
GGTTGCAGCAGCTGTCAATAAATATCCAGCAGATTTTGACTACCTCCCGTAAATCCGTCTACCTAGATGAACTAAGTGAGCTTGCAAATAACGTTCTAGATGTAAATTCTGTCACCAGTGTCTGCAATGTATCAACACCCAGTAGGTTACCAGTGCAGGCTACGTCATTCGCTGATACACATGCATTATCAGTGATTTCGGATTTAGCAAAGAATATGGAAAAGCTAGAAAATGAGCTGTTCAGCCCACGCGCACGATGTGGGATATCAGTTCTACTTTGCAATTATCTTGTAAAGGTCAATGTTCTAAAATGTGGCATAAACTGAGGCAGACATGACGAAAGCTCAGCTTCCTAACGGTTTATCCCCTCTTATCAACGCTCATATCCTTCACTTCCAGGAAATCTGCTAGGCCTTGGGAACCCCTGCATTGAATTCAAATTTCAATCTCATCTAGAACACCTTCAGACTGCGCAGTAATGACAGTGCAAGTAACCTACAAAGAGACACAGAATACTGTTTTCATACAGTCCTCTCTTCCATGGCATCTACTTCAAGCAACTCATGCTCTTTCCTCCATAAACTTAACCAACCCCCTGAATTCCAGCTCTCTACAGGCTACCAAAATTTTGTCAGCCATGTCAGGCCATTCCACCTGCATTTCGGCAGGAAAATAGCTGATAATTCATTTCAGACTTATAGGAAAGTTTAAGACAGAAGTGTATACAGTGTTCCTCAGAGTGATATGAGCATCCGGAAGTCTTATCACAGAGTAGGTGTGGTCACCTCCAGTCGTGCTAATTAGTTGAGAATCTCTTATAAGTTAACACAGATGAACAGGCAATTGTATGTCCCTGCCCGAATAAATTGAAAAGTATTTGCACGGTCCTTTCATATTTGACATCCGAAGGAACGGCCAATCAGGATTCAGTGACTTTTCTCTTCTTTACTCGACAAAACTGCGAAAGACATCTCAAAATTTGCCTTATGCATCGTACGTAACTCTCGGTCACGTTTCAAAAATGACTAACAAACATTCCATTCTGATTAGGGTTAAGGTCAAACTACATTATATCAAAACTAGACCCCATAGCTACACAACCCTTATGTACGTAGAATTGTTCATTGAATTTTAACTGGCTACTGAACCTACATCTCAGAAGTAACTCCTTCATGTAGCTGATAAGAAGAACTTCTACGCTGTTGGTTTTGATGTAACTACAGATGAAGCATACTGCCTCGATAAGAGGGATGCTTATGAATGTCACCTCTCTATTCATGAACCCGGAATTCAATGTTGATATCGAGGCAGTAATTTTTATAAACCGCGTTTCCGAGTGTCTGAAGAGGACACTTCTAGCAACTACCCTACGTCTCACATTCCCCAGTCTAACCCCGAGAATAAGATACCACTTTCGTCCATTTCAGCGTGTATTTATCAGTTTACTTGTCCAAGTGACGCCAAATAATAATTTGTATTTCGTGTCAGCTGGTGTTTACAAGAAATGCATGCCAGTTTTACAGGCACGATCAGATATAATATAAATTACAATCATGAAGTATCATGAATTAGCACTTTTTGTTGTTCGATAATTTCACAAGCACTCAGAACAGGTTCTTATGCATGTTAAGTTATAAACCCTTCACTAAGGTCACTATCGAAGTTGAGTGCCACCCAAACGTCGTTCCGTTTCCTCCTGATAGTAAGGTCAACCAGTGAACAGCGTATATTTGGGTAAGTATCATGCCCCACCTGATTAGAAGCTATTTCAGGAAGGGAAGAACGTCCTGAAAAACTGCGAAATCGTATAAAATACAATTATGGATAACACGTAAGACGTATTCTGGAAAATTGGCCAGAGGAGAAAAACAGAGTAGTGGCAGTTATATATTCGAACACCTTGTCAACTCTATAACCGAGCACTCCACATGAACGCTTCACAATACTGCACACAGACTTTCACTATCCTACAATGGGACTTGTAACGCGCCATTTGTATATTATTATTTCTTATTATTCCTTACTTTGGTTCCCAAAGGAACATAGGGCTTCAGCCACACGTCTCCAACCATTGTAATTTCAGGTAGTCTGCAGCTGATGAGAACCTGTGAAATAAAATGCCGATATCATTTTATACTGCAAATCTCGTCTTCCTTTCTTTATCGAAACTTCTCAAGGGAACCAAATATATCCAGTGTCTATTTTATTCTTCACAAGTCAACTTATCTTTATCTTCATTTGAAACGATCAGTATCGATCGTTTCCTTGACCTAGTATTTGACCTGTTTTACGACGTGACTTATTCCGTATTGATTGATAAATCTGATTTATGTCAACATATCTGTTAAGTGAACATTAATTTCGGACATATTCAGTATTTTCGTAGCCTTGAAATTCTCTCAATATATTACACTTAAATTGTTCAGTACATTAATGTATTACACGCGATCAAGGTGTACAAGTGATCCTTACAACAAGTTGAAAACTTTTAGATAATTAGCGAAATTTAGATGAATTTTAGAGAAACTATTTGTTTTCATTTGAGAATTAAGTTTTCAGTTATTGGATAGAGGATTTCATCATAAGCTGACATTGGTTAGAGAAGCATTGGAAAACAAGCTGGAAGTACTGGACAGCTGTTTCGTCCTAGTTTGGGACTCTCCATCAGTACGCACTCGCCGGGGTTCGAACCCAGGACTTTCTGTTTACAAGGCGAGCTCGTAGACGATTGAGCCACTGGGACCAGGTCCGAAATGCATTGGTTGTTAAATGACAGAGTGGTTGACAGCTACGTATGTGGTTTGAGTTCAGTAACCGGTAGACACGGACCTAAAGCTCAGTTGGTCAGCTAGCCTAGAGAGAGGGGAAGGTTTGGAGTAAGGCTGGAAAACCCGCCTCGTAAAAACATACAACACAATGGTTACTGATACTTCAAAGCCTGAAGACTCATGTTTCACTCGTAACTCAAAAGATGAAATAAATTATTTACAAAATCTATTTTATAAGCTTTTCTGAGAGTTTTGAACTGTGCAATGTGAATTTCAAGTGCAAAATTTTTATGAGTGATTAGGTATTTGAAGTAATCGAGCATTACAATTTAACGGCAAAGTTAAACTTCAAGCATCATCAACTACCAATCAGCGAATGACCTTGAACGCACCAATCACATAAAAGAGGCATTTTTGTTTATAGAATACACATATTTATGAAATAGTATATAAAAATTGTAGAAAAGTGTTATAGATGATACCTTGCTCTCAAATGTGACATAAACAATTCCCAGTTGTAGGTTGGAGTATCAACAGAGTGTAGTTCCATTGTGGATAAAATTTATTTTGATAAAGCCTCATAGTGCAATACAGTAATATTTCCTGAGCAATAAATTGTGTTCGAAACATCAGTTAATATTACTGTATAAAACTGTGTGATTTATTAAAATAAAATCTTATCTATAACAGAGTTATACTCTACCCCCATGCCCAAGTTTTATACTTATATGAGAATAGTATAAATGGAAAATTCGATAGTAATGAAAGAAGGAAGAGTACAAATTATAAAATATTGTGGCTAGAACTACTAAGAAGAAGATTAGAGGATTCTAGTGGGAAGCTTTGACAAGTAGGGTAGGGCAGGTTAAAGGTGAAGCAGTTACTCATCGAAGAAGGCATTGGCTAGTGGTCGCGCTATGTCATGAGTTGGCAGAACTTAGAATTCATGGCTGGTTATTGGATTGGGTTCAGGTGGATCAATGGTCTACGAGCACACTGACCTCATAACCAGAAGTTCCTGGGTTCAAACCTTGGTGGGTGTGCATTGTGAAGAGTATCAAACTGGGTGGACGAAACAGCTGGCCCAGTACTCCCCGCGGGTTTTGCACTGGTTCTCTTACTGATTTCAGCTCATGATGAAATCCTCCAAACAATCAAACAAAAATCCCTACAAAACCAATACTTGAACAAAAATAAACAAAAGAAAAAGAGTTAATAAGTAAGAGTACTTCTGGAGAGGAGAAGGAATTTTAATCCAAGTTTGTCCTACAGATATTCTATCCCAGCATCTAACAGGACATCTGTTCTTATCCTTCAGTAGACGTCCAGTGTTCAGCCAATAACTAAAAGACGTATCACTTAATCTTAGCTCCTCTTCATGTATATATCGTCTCAATTACTCCTTTGTTTCAAGTTTTAAATAACGTGTACGAATAGGCAGTTTCGTCTTCGGATTCGAGAACACTAACAAACTCGATGTAAAAACGGTAAATCAAATCACTTCCATCATGCATGGTGGACACAGAACATCACATAGCCTTCAAGGTTATATAGATATATACCACACTCTGAGATCCTTGTCACGCACAGTTCGCCTACGTCTTATACATACAACTGAAGCTGTTGCCATAAGATCGACCAAACCGAAAGCTTATATTCGAAAAGAAAACGCTTAGGCATGTTGTTTTGTACCAGCCTTTTACCTGAAACCTTGTACAGATTTGAACCAACTTTTCAATTTCTCCTCCCCACATTTTATATAAATGAGTCTATCATGACTCATCACCTTCATTATTGACTCACATTTCACAATATTTTGCAACTGAATTCAAACCAGAACGTTTGTGACACAAATGCAAATTATTTTGTCACTCTATAACTAATCTGTTATTCAACGTAAAAATGTAACTGCCGCATAACTGGCTATGAAAAGTGTAATGATACATATATGATATTTTATAGTTGCAAAATCCTGACGTGGTGAAGAATATTCTTCATTCTGGCTGACTTTTAATTCATGATAACAACCAGTACGGAGCTAGTTACATAGGGCGTACGATCAGTCAAGTTCGTCGTCGAATTTCGGAACACCTCCCATCTTGGTTTGGCAAGGGCCGAACAAAGCTATACAACTCAATACTAGCTCATCTCATGAATACTGACTGGACATCAAATCGACTCTAACAGAGCTTTTTAAGTTATTTATCGTATATCACCCAACCTCCTGCATGGTTTACGAGCACGACTTTCACATACAGCAGAGGTAATCGGAATTCACCTGAACAAGCCAAATCCGCGTGTGAATTCAAAATAAATTTGTACAGCCCCTTTCTTTGCCATGACCAACTACATATTTGTGTATTAAGTTGTTAAAGACTATTTTCCCCTCCCCTTGAAACTACCATCTTTTGACTTTGTTAATTTTGACAATTTTTTCAATTTTTACAATTCGAGCTAATTCTGTTAACTTGTTTGTATTTTGCGTGACTCTTCTGAGTCATCCTATTCTTCTTAGTCATCACTGTTATTTTACAAATTTCTTGATTATGTAATGACTAATTACCAACGCCTAAGAATCAACTTATCTTGAATTCCGTAATTAATTTTCACCCCTCTTTTGAAACTTAGATATCTTGTCACTAACATCTATTAGTTATTTGTTTTGATGACCTTTAACCTCTTAATTTTACCCCGTAATGGAATTACACGCTACCACAGTGCACAAGTTTTATTCTCATATCAATGAATTTGCAAATTACTAGGTGTGGTTTTTCAATTTTTATTTTGATATGTCTGAACCTCCTACCTATTTTTTTTTAATACTACATCCTTAATCCGTGATTACACAAACTGACAAGTTTTCCAGTAATTACAATCTTATTATGTCTTTTCTACCCGATCTTCCTGAATATTGCACATTGTAATTTTTTAATTTGACCTTTGACCTGAAATATATTTAGGGTAGTACCACTACTTGTCTTCCGTTTATAACTCTTATTAATTTTATTAATTTAACCTTTGACCGGAAATAGTTCTGGGACTTTCTCACACATTTACTAAAAATACAGGAATGTACAGCTCTATGTAGATGATGACTTCGTCGAAGAGAAAATCTTCTTCGGTGCAACCGTCTTATTAATGATATCAATCCGTGGTCTAACCTGAAACAGGTACTAATTTGTCAGGTCACAAATGCCAGAAGATGGAGGAGATAAGACGAGTGAAGTATCGTCAATCAAATAAAAGGGAATTTAGAAGTCATTCCGATCGATAAATATTCTTTTCAATAAAAATTCTCCTCTTCAGGGTATCACAACTACAAAATATAATATTCATCGTCACAATAACTAATAGCCATTTATTTGGGGGATACATTTTTACGCAGAATAATAATAATAATAATAATGGTATATTAATAGTAGTATTATGGTGACGAAATAAATAGTAGTGTAACGGCAGGAGGCAAGACACGAAAGCCAGGGTATATTTTCAAGTGATAAAGTGATAAAGCTATTAGCATTAAATAGCTAAACGTCAGTAAAAACAATATCGTTTTGTTTTTCATTCATTGGGAAATACAAAAATCTTTATTATAACGATCAAACAGCTGTTTATATCTGTACAGTCTTATATGCTTTAACTGGTCACTGAGCTTATGATTTTAGTGTACATTAAACGACATGAAATAGAATGTTCAAATAAGACATATATTATTCCGTAGCTAATTCAGTATTGAACTGTGGGAATATGTGAACTCGTATTCCGTTGGACACATTGTCTATATCACACCACCACAGTAGTATTTGTGTGATAAATGTACTGAGATGAATGTAATTTTCAAATCTTATCTATATAGGCGAGACAATGATGGTGATTAGTTAAGGATAATAGATAGGGAAAAGTTAAACTTTAAGCACCAATAACTACCAATCAGGAAATAACCTCGGACGCACCAGTCACGTAGAGGAGGCATTTTTTGTATGGAATACATATATTTATGGTAAAAATGAAGCATAGAAACTGTAGAAAAGTGTTACAAAGGATACGTCCCTCTCACATGTGACAAAAATAGCTCTTAGTTTTAAGTTGGAGTAAAACCGACTTTAATTCCATTTTGGGTATTATTTGCTTTGATAAAGTCTCATATTGTTACACAGTAATATATACTGAGCAATAAATTGTGTTCGAAACGTCGTCATCAGTAAATATTAATGTATAACATTGTGAGACTTTATCAAAATAAATTTTACCTACAATGGAATTATACTCTACCACCACACTGCACAAGTTCTATTCTTATATCAACAGAGTAATTTAACCACATTCTATGCATATAATTATTTAGGTCTTCTAACCCTAACATGAAAATACCCCTAAACTAACTGTAATCTTACTCGAACCAACTCTAATGTCACCTTAATTAGGTTAACCTAGCCCTAACTTGTCCTTCGCTTAAAGAGTAACTTCATCTTTCCCAAACGTAAACTGAAACTTCCCAGATATCCCATTTAATAGCAGAACACCTCGATGAGCATATTTTATTGATGATGACAACATAATTTGCCAGGTTTCACTAACTGGCTCAGTGAGTGTTTCAAGGTCATTGGTGAGGTCGCACTCCACTGGTAGTTAGTGATGCTTAAATTTTAATTTGGCCATAGATAGAAGTCAGTTCAAGGTTATAAAACCTGTCAGGCGATTGGCTAGTATGTTAGTAAGACTACTATAAGTGGATCTTCATCATGAAATAATCAATATGTGACGAAATGAAACAGGTTATGTCAAATATTGAGAAAAAAATATAATATCATGAATAATAATGGAGTTGTAGTCTACCACAATGCCCAAGTTTTATACTTATATGAGAATAGTATAAATGGAAATTTCGATAGTATTGAAAGAAGGAAGAGTACAAATAATAAAACACTGTAGCCAAAACTACTAAGAAGAAGATAAGAGGGTTCTAGTGGGAAACTGTGACACGTAGGGTAGGTTAGGTTAAAGGCGAGTCAGTAACTCATTGAAGAAGACATTGGCTAGTGGTCGCGCTATATCATGAATTGACAGAACTTAGGACTCATGAGATGGCCATTGGATGGGGTCCCAATGACCTGATGGTCTACGAGCTCGCCTTGTAACCGGAAAGCCCTGGGTTCGAACCTCATTGGGGGTGTACTGTGAATAATCCCAAACTAGACGGACGTAACAGATGTCCAGTACTCCCTGCAGGTTTTCCAGTGGTTCTCTAACTGATTTCAGCTCATGATGAAATCCTCCAAACAATCAAACAAAAATCCCTACAAAACCAATACCTGAAAAAAAGAAACAAAAGAAAAGAAAAAGAGATAAGAGGTAAGAGCACTTCTGGAGAGGAGAAGGAATTTTAATCCAAGTTTGACCTACAGAGATTCTATCCCAGCATCTAGCAGGACATCTGTTCCTATCCTTAAGTAGACGTCCAATGTTCAGCCAGAAACTAAAACGCTTCAGACCAAACTTATGCACACAGAAAGAGAGTGTAGTCAATCTCTCACTCCCTTGGTAACCATATCACTTTCATTACAGTGATTACTCATAGACACTAGTGAGTTCAACTCACTAAGCAAGTTTTCAAATTGATGAACTTTGACCTTGTTGAGTTGCCATGTTGACACTGTTTATTAGATTTTTCTGTTTTCTGTCTTCTCTCAACCCCCTTTTTCTTTCTTTTTGCCATAGATTGATAGTATATAAATTGATGGTAACTTAAGCTACAAAAATTTTAATCCTTATATTCCGGATGCGTTTATCTTATAATGCTTTCTGTATTACCTTTCAAACAATGAAGTATGAAATGTTATTAATTATAACCACTGTAATTTCAGGTAGTTTGCAGCTGATGAGAACCTGTGAAATAGAATGATATCATTTTATACTGCAAATCTGGTCTTTCTTTCTCTATCGAAATTTATCAAGGGAACCAAATGTATGAAATTTTTGAAAAGACGCCTCCCTGCCAAAACTATTAAGTCACTGAATCAGGTAGTGACTTTGCGATGCAGAATATCGAGAGAGTTGACAAAGATCAAGTTCTACGAACAGTGTCTGCAAACAGGTTGTTTTCCACGACAATTCTTGAAACAACTCCGAACATCTAAACTCCCTCCTACCCAAAAGAACCTTCGTCGGATAACAAAGTCTCATATTGAATCCTCGTACAAATATCTTTCCAATCTGAAGTGTCATCTGGCTACTTATGATACTTTAATAAATGACCTAAATATTTGATCATAGGGAATAAAAAGACAGTTGCAGCGAAGAAAATTTTCTTTTCGACGAAGTCATCATCTAGGCTGTACATTCGTGTATTTATATCAAATGGATGGGAAAGTTCCAGAACAATTACTGGTTAGGGGTTGAATTAATGAAAATTACAATTAGAAATTATAATGCCATAATAAACAGGGGGATGGGTAAAACTAAAACAAGGTAGCATAATAACTAAGAAAATTGACATTGTGCAATTGGGGTTAGAAATGTAAAAATAACAAAATATGCAGGATGTTTGGATAAGAAACTCGTGTGGTGAATAATTGTTTATGCAATCAGGGATTAAATATGTAGAGATAATAAAATGACAAAATAAACAGGAAGTGTGGATATGAAAATATGGTAGTGTAGACAGGGATTAAGAAAACTTAAAATAACATGAATAAACAGGAAGTTTAGATAAGAAAGGCGATGGGATGGAACTTTCCCATCCATTTGATATAAATACACGAATGTACAGCCTAGATGATGACTTCGTCGAAAAGAAAATTTTCTTCGCTGTAACTGTCTTTTTATTCCATATGACCTAAATATTATTTGCTAGCTCAAATTCATGAACTTCGTCAAAGAATTACAGTCGAGAACTGCAAAAGAATATGAAAACCAACTGACAAAAGCATTAGTCAAGGAAAAGTTAACTGAAGACTTCCCAGAAGCACCTGAAGGTTACGTTTGTAATCTGTCAAATTTACAATTAAGCAAAATTGAATTAGAAGCTTTATCCTTGGGATTCAAGTTTCACGTCCCTAAAAAGCACATAAACCGTATAGATACAGAAACGCAGTTTGAATACTTATACTATCAACTTGCCGACCTGCCACACGTGGACGAAGACAAACGAGGATGGCTAAAGTCCAAACTGGTTGATATAGCAAACCAATACCACACATCACCATCCGAAAAACAAAATATGCTTACTGAGGAGCATAGAGCGGCACTAAGGAGACTATGTGAAAATGATGACATCGTCATGTTTAGACCCGACAAAGGCTCTGGAGTTGTTATAATGAATAAAACTGATTATGTACATAAAATGTTGACAATTCTTAACGACTCCGAAAAATTTCAGGTGGACAAAACTAAGAAGGATGCAACAACGTCATTCGAAAATAAAGTGAATAAATGCCTCAGAGAACTACTCATCAAGAAACTGATTGACAACAAAACTTACAGTGAACTCAAGTCAAAGGGAGGACGACTCCCATTTATGCACGGTCTACCAAAAATCCATAAGGCCAATGTGCCCTTAAGACCAATACTATCAATGATAAACTCACCGTGCTACAAACTAGCTCGATGGCTAGCTGATTCATTGAAGCCAATTCGACAAAAATTTTCAAATCATAGCTTGGATGACACCTTCCAATTTTCTAAAGAAGTCGATCACGTTGACATATCCAATAAACTAATGGTATCATACGACTTGACTGCCTTATTTAAAAATGTACCAGTGATGGAAACAATAGATATCATTTGTAAACAAACGGATCTATTGCCATTACCGGAGTTAGAGATGAGACGACTACTAATTCTTTGCACAAAAGACATTCAATTTAGATTCAATAACCAATTCTACCGACAAATCGATGGGGTCACCATGGGTTCACCTCTAGGACCCATTCTAGCAGATATCTTCATGGGCTATCTGGAACAGACGCGACTGAGTGACGCTATCAATGAAACAACATACTACCGTCGATACGTTGATGATACTTTTGTTGTTTGTAACGACATGAGTCAGGCATCCGTATTATTTGGCCGCCTAAATGAGGTCCACCCAAACATTAAATTCACCATGGAATACGAACACAACGATGAGTTCAATTTCCTAGATCTAAATGTAAAAAGAAGAGACGATGGAACGGTCGAAAAGTCCATCTACAGAAAAGAAACTTGGACCGGACAATACCTTCACTACAACAGCTTCTGCCCTATGAGCTATAAGCGGGGATTAGTAAGGACACTGTACGACAGGGCTAAGAAGTTATGTTCGCCCAACAAGAGAGAAGAAGAATTAGGCTTCGTTGAAAAATGCCTTAAGGAGAACGGGTATCCAAAAGGATTTATCCAAAAGTACAGCAAAGAAAGAGATGAGAAAGAGAAGCATCCAACAGTTGAAAAGAAGAAAGTATTCATTTGCCTCCCATACAAAGGAGAAACAGTATCGCGAAAGATTGAAAAAAGGATGAAAGGAGCAATCAAGAGATGCTTCCCTGCAGCCAATCTAGTGACACTATACAGTACTACATGCTCTATAAGCCAATCGAAACTGGATAAATACCCTGCTGATGTTACCTTTAACTGCATTTATAAATTTACGTGCACCTGCGGCAGCAAGTACATCGGAAGGACAGAAAGAAGGGCTTCTATCAGGTTTTCAGAGCATATTCCGAGAAACTTATGCTTAAAAGGAAGCAAATATTTACAAAGTGCAATTACCAGACACCTTGTGGATACAGGCCATTTTGTTGAGATTTCCAAATCCTTCAAAATATTAAACATACAAAGGACAGCGAATCTACTACGATTTGCTGAAGCAATTGCAATCAAACGCTTCAGACCAAACTTATGCACACAGAAAGAGAGTGTAGTCAATCTCTCACTCCCTTGGTAACCATATCACTTTCATTACAGTGATTACTCATAGACACTAGTGAGTTCAACTCACTAAGCAAGTTTTCAAATTGATGAACTTTGACCTTGTTGAGTTGCCATGTTGACACTGTTTATTAGATTTTTCTGTTTTCTGTCTTCTCTCAACCCCCTTTTTCTTTCTTTTTGCCATAGATTGATAGTATATAAATTGATGGTAACTTAAGCTACAAAAATTTTAATCCTTATATTCCGGATGCGTTTATCTTATAATGCTTTCTGTATTACCTTTCAAACAATGAAGTATGAAATGTTATTAATTATAACCACTGTAATTTCAGGTAGTTTGCAGCTGATGAGAACCTGTGAAATAGAATGATATCATTTTATACTGCAAATCTGGTCTTTCCTTCTCTATCGAAACTAAAATAAGTCTCACTTAATCTTAGCTCCTGTTCATGTATATATCGTCACAATCACTCCTTTGGTTCAAGTTATATAAGGTGTACAAATGGGCAGTTTCGTCTTCGGATTCGAGAACACTTACGATCTTGATGCAGAAACGGTAAAATCAAATGACTTTCATCATGCATGGTGGACACAGAACATCACATAGCCTTCAAGGTTATATAGATATATACCACACTCTGAGATCCTTGTCACGCACAGTTCGCCTACGTCTTATACATACAACTGAAGCTGTTGCCATAAGATCGACCAAACCGAAAGCTTATATTCGAAAAGAAAACGCTTAGGCATGTTGTTTTGTACCAGCCTTTTACCTGAAACCTTGTACAGATTTGAACCAACTTTTCAATTTCTCCTCCCCACATTTTATATAAATGAGTCTATCATGACTCATCACCTTCATTATTGACTCACATTTCACAATATTTTGCAACTGAATTCAAACCAGAGCGTTCATCACACAAATACAACGTTGGAATTAATCATTTCAATTTCACTGAGATTTTACAAATTTAATATTTTACGTATGTCAAATATAAATTATTTTGTCACTCTATAACTAATCTGTTATTCAACGTAAAAATGTAACTGCCGCATAACTGGCTATGAAAAGTGTAATGATACATATATATGACATCTTATAGTTGCAAGAACCTGACGTGGTGAATGTTACTTGAAAGAATATTCTTCACTCAGATTGACTTTTAATTCATGATATGGGAATATTTCACACAATCAAATCTTATAAAAATGAAACCTGAGAATATGATAGCATTAAGTGAAATAAAAAAACAAAACAAAGACAAAATGATACTGCATAGAATAATGAAGGCATGAATAATGAAGTGCTATGAATCAGAGGATAAAAGTAAGCCCAAGGTAATGGAAGAGATAGTACAAATTGTTTTTGTAGGCAAAGTGCTTGCTTTATATTATGAAACAAATAGTATTTATCAATGAGGATTTCTAATTTAATATAATCACATAGATTGTAAATGTGTAAATAATAATAATAATTTTTAATAATAATAATAATTTGCTTTATTCCAGAAATAGTACTAGTGGTACAGCGTGAAATTTTCAGCGCATATCTACTATATTTCCATCTAATTTTATCAAAGATTTAAAGGAGTATTTCAAAAAATAAATTTAAAGACACGAACAACAACAAAACAAACATACTTTAAGACTGACTGAAGTACAGGATAAGTTTATCAGCTGGCATCACTTAGACAAGCGTTGGGGACCACCAGGGAATACTGTTCAGCAGTACGCGCCCGCTGGGGTCGTAACCCAGGACCTTATGCTTACAAGGCAAGCTGGCAGACCACTAAGAACCGACCCAATGGCCCATGAATCACAACTTCTGCCTATATATATATATAGCTGGATCTCTAAATGATGTTAACTCGGGATCATTCTTGTAACCAATCAAATCACTAAAAATTAACACTTAAATTCTAGAAGTCAGGTTTGCAATATTATCAGTAAACCAGGTGTCTCGCTATCATAATGCACTATAAATTCGTGTTGCATTATTGAAGGCTATCGGTATAAAGCACTGGATCTAAGTTTCGTGCTTGTTGACACTTGTAGGCAGTGTGCATCTGCAACAACGAAAGAACTGATTCAAACTTCACTGATAGAATTCAGTCAGCACCAAGATTAAGGATTAGACACATGGCATTTGTCACACTCTAGCGACCAATCAATATACCCAATAGAGTCACATAAACTGTCAATGGTAAGATCACCGACTGAAACACTGAGTGATATTGCTTTGAATCCCAGAGGAGACAACAGTTCCCTCAAGGCGGTATATATATATATGCTGAACAAGAATACTTAGAGCGAACAATTGTGGTTTCAATAAATTCTTCCTCCAGTTTTACAGTTATAAATCCATTAATGTTAGAATCATTTAAATACACATAACATGTATAGACAATAAGAACATGAAATAAAATGAAATAATTTAGTGATTTTTTTTTCAAGTATTGGCTTTGTAGGCATTTTCGTCTGATTGATTGGGCGATTTCATCATGAGCTGTTGAATCGGATCCCAGTGGCTTAATGGTCTAGGAGCTCGCTGGCCTTGTAACCAGAAGGTCCTGGGTTCGAAACCCCGTGGTGGATGCGTACTGATGAAGAGTCCCGAACTAGATGGGTGAAACAGCTGTCCATTACTTCCTGGTGGTTTTCCAATGGTTCTCTAACTGATGTCAGCTCATTATGAAATCCTTCAACCAATTCAGTGATATGTTTGTGTATATATGCTCAACAAAGGTACAGGTTTCAAGGGATGATGTGAGAGGCACTACGAGTGCTACAGAGAAATAAACCAACTAAAGGGATAGACTGGATATAAGTTTAAGGATGACAAATAACAATAATAATGATGATGATAATATATTATTGATGGTATGCAGTAAACACAAAAATACTATTAGTGAACAATTTTCAGGTAGTAAAGAATTTAACACAGAAGGATGAAAAGGATTGTGTATATACAATAATAAATTTGAAATGCATTGAGCAAACTGAGGGTAATGGACAGAAGGGTTTTCCAACTTATACCAATCCCTCATCAAACTTGCAACAAATCGAATCCTTAGAAACTGACACTTGAGAATTAATCTAATGCTCGCTAGTCACTAACTACAGGACTAAGTTGCCCGAAGTTCTAGCGAGAAGTTGGGGGTCGACCTGGGGTCGACCAGGTCGAGAGTGAGGGCAACTACTCGGAGATGACATTGGTTGGTGGCAGCACTAAAATCCCGAAATGATAAAAGTTAGAATTCACCCGTCATTGAATCTCGGCCCAAGTATCTGAGTGGTCAATACGATTCGCCCTGTAATCTAAACGTCTTGAGTTCGATCCCTGGTGGGGCTATGGATGCGTATTGCTGAAGAGTCCCAAACCAGGGTGAAACAGCTGTCCACTAATTCCAGCTGGTTTTCAATGGTTCTGTAGTTGGTATCAATCCGTGATCAAACTTTGAACCAGGTAAATTCGCTATCAACTAACTCTTAATTATAAGAAAGGTCATGCACTCGTTAAAAGTCTAAAACAAACATTTGTTGATGAAACAAAACTGGAAGAATGGAATAGGGATTTAAAGTGTTAATTACAAATATTTATGGAGGATTTATTGACCATATTTCAGGCCAAGGTAAGCAAAGAGGCTGGATATACTTCTTCTGATACTGATTGTTTTCGTTTCTGCGACACATAGATGTATTCTATCTCTTCTAGATAAATTACAGGGGATATAACAGATAACCGTGAATAAATTTCGCAAGTTGATAAAAGTAGAAAGGAATAAAACTATGTCGAAACGGGGGGGGGGGGGGCTAGCTGGGTAAATAAATGTGAAACGAACATATGAACAAATAAACTGATTGACTTAATTATAAGTTCGACTAGATGACTAAGCAAGTAACATACAACTACAATGTATCAAATGTTGTTTACCAGGAATTCGATTGGGCACAGGCTTGATCATGGGCTGATAGTGGTTATAGAATCATTGGAAAACCAGAAGGGAGTACTGGACAGCTGTTTCGTCCTAGTTAAGGACTCTACAGTAAGCACCCCTCTAAGTTTGAATCTATGACCTTCCGGTTACACGAGGAGCTTGTAGCGCATTCAGCCACTAAGGTTCGAATCCCGGTGGGTGTGCACTGATGAAGAGTCCCACACACTAGGATGAAACAGCTGTTCTGTACACCCTGAGAGTGGTTTCCAGTGTTTCTCCAACCGATGTCAGCTAGAGATCAAACGTGTAATTGCAATGTATGTTAGTATAAAAAGCATGTGATAAATGTCGTCTTTCCGTAAGTTACTTTCGATTGTTTCTCTACGCGCATACAGTATTCACCATATTTTAGAAACATTTATGTGATTGTATTTTTTATATCATAAGATTTACAATCACACATGCAACTCTACCGGAATGAGATTATAGTAGTAATAAAAATTCTCACGATTATATAGGAACATACATAGTGTGATATTTAAGTATGATCAAGCATGTGAACAACAAATTTCGGACAATCTCACTACACACACGTATATTTGTCGTAGCAGTTTATAGGAAAAATAGTAAGATGTTGTTAGGACAGGAGGGAGGGTGAGAAAATAGACATAGAACATCAAGTCAAAAGGCTTTCTTGAAGGTCAAACTAGTAATGGTAAGGCAATAAAAGTACACATCAATCTTTGCTTTTATTGATCTCTGTTGTTATTTTAACCTTCAATATTAGTTTTTTTTTAAAACTTGGCCCATGTTTATCATCTGTCTCTAGGCAAACACAGTTGTTCTCATGAGAATTAAAATACACAATAGTCAGAGTATAGGTAAATCAAAAATGTTAGAAACTGTATTAGGCTACAAGTATAAGATGGAATAATAGTCCGTTGGTTAGCTTTCGTACTGGATGCATATTAAAAATGTACAGTCATTAAGAACACATGAGGTAGGCTGTGAATAGACAACTAAATAATATGCTTATGCATTAACAATCAACAAAAAATATAAGTCCAAGTATTAGTTTGTAGGGATTTGATTGATTGGTTCGCCTGATTAAGGCACTATACTCGTACTCAAGCAGCCAGGTGAGGGCTTACGGCGAGTTGTCATCTGAAGTGGTGACGACTAGCGGCGTCCGTCAAGGATGCCCAATATCCCCATTTCTATTCAACTTCATCATATACGTACTAATGGACTTAACCCTAACTCACTTCAGAGACTCAGGGATTGACTTGCTACCAGGGAATAATCTCGTCAACTTAGAATATGCGGACGATATAGTCCTTCTAGACGAGGACGCTGACAAAATGCAGAGTCTACTGAACACCTTGAGCAACAATCTTCGTATGTTTGGCATGCGATTCGCCCCTGTAAAATGTAAGATGATGCTGCAGGATTGGACTTCACCGACCCCTAGATTAGAAATAGGAAGTGAAGTGGTAGAGCACGTTGACCGCTTCACTTACTTGGGAAGTACCATCAGCCAGCCCCAACGGGTTGATCTCTGACGAAATCTCAGTACGAATACAGAGGGCTAGTTTCGCATATGCCAGTTTACGCCGTCTCTGGCGTAGACGTGATATCCGACTATCGACCAAAGGGCGTGTGTACTGCTCATCAGTCCGCTCCGTCCTCCTTTATGGCTGTGAGACCTGGCCATTGAGAGCAGAAGACATGAAAAGATTAGCTGTCTTTGATCATAGGTGTCTGCGTTCTATCTCCCGTGTGAAGTGGTATAATAAGGTGAGCAATATTGAGGTTAGGCGCTGAGTGTTAGATAAGGCGGGGAAATCAGTCGACGAGGCTGTGAAATTACTTCGACTGAGATGGTTAGGACATGTGCTACGTATGCCTAGTCATCGCCTTCCTCGACGGGCAATGTTAGCTGATATAGGGTCAGGCTGGAAAAGAGCTAGCGATGGTCAAACCAAAACATGGCTTCATCAGTCAATGAAATCTACAACAGTAAGTCTGAGCCACGTAGGAAGGTGTAGACTTCCTGGTTGGGGTCCTCGGGACGGTAAAAACCAATGGTTGGAAACAATTGGTGACATGGCTTAAAATCGTTCTCAGTGGCGCAGATGCATCCACTCCTTGCGACTTATGATTTCCAATGAAGCTGTTTTGTTCTTCGTTGTTACTATTCCTTTGTCTCACACCTCAACTTTCTGTCTATACTGTGCATTTCTCCTACTTTCTTCTCTTGCTTTGTGTGCTACAAGAAGGGAGTGTGGCGACTTGAACTGCCGCACATATGTGCAAAGTTCTATGTCGAAAACCGACCGATTGATTGGTTGCAGGATTTCATCATGAGCTGACATCGGTTACAGAAAAACTGCAAAGAGTACTGGATATATGTTTCATCCCGGCTTGGGACTCTTAACCAGTACGCGAAAAATATGAGTTTCCGGAGGGAGACGGAGTGCCACACCACTATTTATCAACTTTGGGATTTATCATTTATTATTCCCTAGAGTACCGAATGAGAAATACTGCTTCAACAGCACATCTCCATATCATCCTTTCCTCTGGCAGTCCACTTTAGCTGTCTCCACGACCGGTCATAAGCTCTTATCTCCTTCGTGTTACCTTTTCACACGCCCCACTAGTCATTCCTCATTCAGGTTTCACTCAACGGCTTGGTGCGCAATGTCACCCTACAGTCTTCTCAGTGTCTGTGTATGTGGCCAAATCATCTCTATTTTCTTCGGCATATTTATTAGGCCACAGGTTCCTGATTGGTTCGTTGCCGGAAATCCTTATCACTAGTCTTATCATTCCCAGCATCTGATTGACATTCAGTGTGAAGGGAAGGTAGGTGTTCATGAAAGTTTGCAGCAGGTCATCGGGATTGTGGCTGGTTGGCTATTCTTGTCACCTGTGTCTTTTCTATGTTCAAGTGAAGTCGTGTCTCCGCTGCCTCTTCTGCACACACACTCTGGTTTTGGCCTAAAAATTTTCAAGTTTGTGTGAAATTAGACATAAATCATCCGCGAAGTAAAGATCTTCTAGAGTATTTTCGTTTTTCCAACCCATGCCCATCTTCTTATTCACCATAGTCTGTTGTGTGTCCCGGTCTACCACAGTTAGGAATATCATTATTGACAGTACGCAGCCTTTCCTTACTCTTGTATTCACTTCAGTTGCTTCGCCGAGTTTTCCGGTGTGGATCAGCTGACATTTGGCATCATAATATAGTATTTGAATGAGGTTGAAAAAACATTTGAGGCGCTCCGTAATGTTGAAGTAGTTACCAAATTACTTCATAGTCAACATTATCAAAGGTCTTTTCAGAGTCGATGAAATTGAGCTAATAGATTCGACCACTATTCTTTGATTTATTCAATTATAATGCGTAGTTTTGAAATTTGGTCGTCATAAGATTTGCTCTTCTTCAATCCAAGTTGTTCCTTGAAGAGTTTTGCATTCAGGGCATCTTTTAGTCTCTCTAGGATGATACAAATTAATACTTTGCTTGGACTGAACAAGAGCATAATTCAGGATCAACTTTTGTAAAGGCCTAAGTCGCCTTTCTTTGGTAGCCAAGTTACCAGCTCCTGATGACGACGATCTCAGCTCACACCTCCTTAGATAGCCTAAACTAACAGTAAAAAGTTTCAACAACGGGTGGTATATTTTGGTTTGATCACACTCATCAGGTACCCAAACTTTCTGCAGTAGTGGTGTGAGGATACCCACTGAGATGTTTTGATCCTTTTACAGTGCCTCCAGAGGAATTCCATCTCATTCTAATGTCTTTCACCAACTTTATAGTATTCAAGGGTTCTGTCCCTTAAGGAGAATTGGTGTTCATAGGCAGTTTTCTGTGGTGGCTGTTGTTAGTATTTCTGGACAAGTTGTAGATGATGGTCAGTTCAGGAGTCCTTTGAGCTGTTTCCTTTGCTTCTACCCTTTGATAAATAGGTTTTCTTCGCTATCTCTAAAGTAAACATGATGTCGTAATGTATTCATTTTGAACTGAATTTCAAGGACATTTAAACCTGAACATTTTTTATAGCGTGCATCAGTGGCACAGTGGTAGAATGCTCGTCAACTACGCATATGGTGCAGGGTTCGATCCCCGCCCGACGCACTCCATTACTTCGCTTAGCCATTAATAAGGCTGGTAAAGAGGGAAGATTGGGCATGAAGCTAGCAGCCCCATTCCATATAAAATGAATACCACTGCCACCGACACTTCAAGCCTCTATCTTGAAGCCCTATGTTCCACTGGAAACGTAAAGGAATAAAAAAATTTTCTATAGCGAAACAAGTAGTTAGATTATTATTTTCAATTGTTTCTCTTCAGGGATTTGACTGATTTCAAGTGATATAACGGACTGACATCAGTGAGAGAACCGTTGATTACCAGTTAGTATCAAGTAGTTGTTTCGTCTCAATTAGGTACTCTTCAGCGGTCAACGCAGAAGACTCCCCCAGAGATTCGCTGCTAAAAAGCCTTAATGCAGACATACCATAACATGAAAATACAGCTGCAGAACCTGATGGGGAAGTTGTCGAAAATGAATGAATATTCGAATCCTGGTGGGTGCGTACTGATGAAGAGTCCCAAACTAGGACGAAACAGCTGTCCAGTACTCCCGGGTTTTCCAATGGTTCTCTAACTAATGTCAGCTCATGATGAAAATCCTGTAACCAATCAAATCCCTTCAAACCAACACTTGAATATTCTATGCTTGTCTTAATTTAAAGTCTGTTGAAAGAAATTTTCCTTATTTGGAAGGCTATTTTCAAAAAAAGTTTTATTCCTGGCTAAGTATAGGGCTTCACGCTTAAGCTCTGAAATTTCACTAACAGTGGGGTCACAATTCTCCCACCCAACCTTCCCTTTTTAACGGGCTTACTGTCGTCTAGGCTTGATAAAGGAGTGCGCCAGCTGGGGATCTAAACTCGTAACACTTGCGTAGTTGGCCAATGTTCTACTACTGACGCATTTAAATACACTAATCTAACTATTTGTTTAATCTTCGTCTTACAACCTCCTCCATTTACATAATTGCTCGTTATTTACAAATACTCTTCGAGGTTTGACGGTTAGGGATAATCTGCAAGAGACGGTGAACTTAGGTTTCGTGCTTTTTGGCAGTTGTCAGAAAAGCCGATCGACAACCTTCAAGGAACCGAGATACCTAGAGGGACTTGCAAGTCCCTCCTGTAGTTCGGCAGTCAAAGGCGTTACTAGGATCCATATCTCACCTCCTGTAGGACCGTATGGGTTATTGGTTGGTCATAAGGGTGTAACGTATTATGACTGCAGTGCTGTATGACATGGGTTCGAGTTCCTGAAACAACCCCAGTTCCTTCGACGTTGCACACACATCACTGATGATTGCCAGCAAACACTTAACACCGAAGTCTGAGTGTGTTGTAGTCGCGTATAATCCCACAACATTTATCTGCTTTCTCGATTCCACTGTTTATGTGAACCTTCCCAGTGGAAGACTCACGGTTAAACAACATCATTATTTCGTAATCTGTTACGATGCGTTTAGTTGTCTGTGCATAATCTCTGAATAACTGAAAGTACGTCTCAGTTTGGCAACAAAGATCGTAAAGTATAAATCGACTTTAAAACGACCAAACTGTCATTCTTACTAAATATTCCTAGTCTGACATTATACGAGTACAACTGACTTGAAGAATAACAGTTACGTACTACAATCACACAAAACACAACGCAACGCAAAGAAGAACGATATCAGGGAGAATAATGCTCATTCTATCAATCTGGAAGATGCATTTGCTCTAACGATTTTGAGCAGTGTCACCAGTAATTACCGCCCACTGCCATGTAGCATACACCACCCTACATGGCTCAAACGAATAGTCAAAGACCTAATTGATTGAAGTATGCGGTGAAGATGTTGCCCAGTAGGGGCTTCGCAAATAAACCGTCCAGCTCAGAGAACACAACTACATCAAAATCATCCACCTGAGCTACAAATCTAATCCATCATGTGTAATTGATCGATTTCCATGTTTTATTTCAACTCTTCCTTGCTCTTTTTCAATCTCATCAAATAGCAGTCAACATTGCTCGATATGAACAGTGAAATTTTGGCATTCGTATCAAATTTCTTTGCCAGCTTCATAACCTCATCGATTCGCTGTAGCTCTGGCCATTCACATAGAAAAAACCGGAGCTGTGCATACAAAAGAGAATTACTCAACCACTTCTATTGTCATGCTAACAAAACTGTTGATTTTGATGGTTTCGTTTTGTTTGTCTGCTTGTTTCTTTAATTGATTATAATTCTTGTATTCATTTAGAATTCTTACGTAATTTCGTATTTTCTACTCTGTTCCTATGTGTATCCTGAGTCAAACTCAAACTATCCATATTATTACATAACTTCTTCACCTTTGTTACTACCCAATTCGCGTATTAAAACCTTTACTCAGCATACAAAAGAAGTTTGTTCAGTCATTAAAAAGTCTACAGTGGACCTGACCTATCTTAACACCAAATACGTAATTTTTGTTTCGTCTTTTTCTTGCTTGTTTATTTCTTAATTGAGTAATATTTTCTTTTCCCACCCTTTTTAAATCGCTACCCTTTATTACCAGTGTTGTTAACTTGACTTTTGTTCAACTTTAATTTTAACTGAGCGCTACTCAGCGCTACCCGTCAATTAGATTACGTCACTCAACTTGATTATGGATAAGATTTATTTTGATGAATCATGCACATACACTGTGTGATTTAGACAAAGCAATAAGAAGACGTAATTTGTCTGAATCGCTGATCACACACGGACTTGTCATAGGAATATATATATGAAATTAATAAAGAGTTAAGAGGTGAGAAAATAGACTGTGTGATTTATCAAAATAAAATCTTATCCATAATGGAGTTGTGTGCGTCGGTGGTATAGCGGTTAGAACTTGACTGACGTAACTCCAATTACCAATCTTCACCTGTTTAGTTAAAATAACTATAACCAATTGTAATTTTGTTTGACAAACCTAATGTACACATACATACAAATAACCCATTGATATGTTTGCGATTGTGCAGCTAAGAAAATGAATTCGCCGCCGATAAAAGACTCTTCGCTGAACTACGTGTTTTGTTTTCAATAATACAGTAAGCACAACCTCGTTTCTAATGACCATACTGTAGCACCTAAAATGATAGATAGCACGCAGACACATATATGATCGAAGACAGTGTTGGTCTTTTCCCATCCCTATACTTTTAACAGACGTAAAGAAGGACGAAGTGAACTGTTGTGCAGTACACACATTATTTGATAGATGACTGGACAACATGCCTGCCTCCAGACATGGATTCATATTGACAAATACCAAACAAGCCTTCTGTATTTATGCTGAAATCTCGTCAGGAATCACTCTATTTGGGCTGATGCAATCATTTCACTAGGCATCTTAAAACTAACAGACCAGTCCGACAACATCATCGTATAATCGACTGAAGCTTACTATGCAGCAGAGGTACGTTGTCTCTTCACAACCACCCCTATTCTATGTTCGAGAAATAAAGATAAACTACCTAAATTTGCTTCTTCTATGTGTATCTACCAGTTTGACTGCAGCTGCGGAGCTAGCTACATTGGGCGTACAATTAGGCAGGTTCATCATCGTATTTCCGAACATCATCCTGCAGCATGGTTAAGCAAGGGACAAACAAGATCTACTCGAAGTTCTATTTTAGCACACCTTGTTGATACTGAGCATAAGGTTGATGTTAATACTGCATTTAAAATTATTTATCGCATTCCTACTAATCTTAACTTTGCTCTACGAGTTCGTCTTCTACATACTACAGCTGAAGCAATCGGGATCCACCTGAAGTAGCCAAGCCTATGTGTTCAGAAGAAATTTGTACAGCCACTTTCCTTACCGTGGCCATCGTTACAAGACAGGACTACGTCGCCCCCCTCCCCCTAAACCTATAAAAATTATAATTGTCCAAATTATTTTATTTTTATTTATTTTGACCACTTCATCTTTAATTACGTGTTATCCTTGTAAAATTAATTTATTCTATCCATTTCTACCTTTTAAATGTGCATTGATTTTCTTCGTTAATTATCAACCCATTGACATTTTGACACTGTTTAATTATTGTTAACAAACATATCGCCACTTGTTTGGTAAACTGTTGTGTATTGTAATAAAAATGCTATGCATATTAGAGTAGAGCCAGAGATGAGGATCTAATTGAAAAGTAAATATTTCTTCGCTCAATCTTTCTGTTTTCTGAAGCATATCTCCCATGCTATACATACTAAGATTTCCGGTCGAGATATTCAAAGGATTCTGCAATTGGCCAGCCTCTTCAACATATACATATACTCTGAATCAATAAGATCATTTCCTGGTAACAAGCCAATAATCCTCAGATCGATAAGGTTGACAAAGGGTGTCATAATATCCATACACTCGCCTTATATTATTCTATTAGTAGTATTACAAAGTGCGCGCAGTACAACTTATCCCAACACCACCACTTCCTCGTCCTCCTAACAGACTCCTTTCAATGTAATCGAAAATTTGAAGACAAAAAAACAAAGACATTCCATTGATAAACTCTTAAACGTATGTATTTACATACAATCAGCATCTTGTCATGTGAGTGAACACAGGATCGACATCCAAGTCCTAATCAATACATATTGATTGCATTATTAGAACGAGGCACCTTGATACGATCCAGATTTTTAATTATAATGTCATGCAAAGTAGCCTAAATACCAAAATAAAAGAGAAAAGTCATAGGTCATAGATCAAAAACCCTTAGAAGATATATATATATATTTATAGATTCCGGACGCTTTACTGTCTTTCGAGACAACATATTCAGCGCTAAGTTCAACTGCAACTGTACGGGGACAGTATATTGCTTTTTTATATATCTACAGACTACAAGTTCACTATTTGATTCACCTGAATCGTATGTCATTTGCTATGCAGGTTGAAATGATCAGAACACTAGACGACCATTCCGCTCTCTCTTGAGGGTTGAGCGCACATATCATTGGGAAACTTGGTTTAACTCAGCTCAGAGAGAACCGAATCACAGTTAAGACCACCAACTGGGTGATGTAAATAGTTTCCAACGTCTCATACTAATCAGTAGTGTATACGATTATGTACTTACCCTTCATCTCTTGTTTCCATTAATGGGATCATTCAAATTACATATTCTAGTGAATTGTCATGTCGAACTGTGTTTGTGTAGTTTACGAATTTCAAATATGATCCAATTAAATTATTTATTGTCCTAAGCTTGAACAATGAATGGTTGAAATAAAAAGGTTGATCCGTTAGAAGTCGACTACCTCGTTACTGAGGACTAAGAGCCACACACAGGAGTGTTCTCAACAGGAAGTCAATCGCGAGCCCGGATAGTGAGCTCAGTGGTGACGTCTCTGACTGCAGTTCGCACTGAGTGACACTGGTTCAAATCTCAGAAGGCACATGAGTTCCTTCAAGATTGCAGATACGCCTTGCTGACTGACTGGTGAGTGTCAACTAGCACGAAACCTAGGTCAAGTAAGGCTTCCTTTGGCCGATTGCCTCCAACCATCTAATAACAACTAGCTGAACTTCTGTTTATTTTTGCCATTACTACACTTTTGATCCCAATTGGTAATCTTGTTATTCGTTACAATTTGACCCTCGACGGGAAATAGTTCTGGAACTTCCTCACTCTACGCTATGATTGTCTTCTCTTTTTTTTAATTTGAAAGATAACAAACATACATCATTTTACCTAATTTTTCCGAAGTGAATAACATAAAGATAAATAAAATGACATGAAACAATGGAATCATCAATTGAATATCAACAAAAAAGAATCAACTCTCATTCGATAGATAGGGGGGGACTATCTCCCACTCGTCATTTTACAATTCACTGAATAGTAGAAATAAGACTATACAACACACTGTATAAGTGAATAAATATTACACTAGGGATAGAATCCCAAAATGCCTTGAAAACCAAGGACGACGCGCCTGCTCTCATCAACGCGTCTTGACCTCCTCCTCCTCAGCAGCAGTTAGAATAGTGCTGACGTCGTATCTATCGATGAGATATATAACCATCCAAACTTGAGGTAGGGCTATATATAACAGAACATCTCCAGTTCAATTCTGTTATCTACTGTCTGCTGCTGCTGGATCCAACATAGAACTTGGCACCGAAGTGCAGCAGTTCGAGTTGCCACCTTCCAAATAGCACACAAAGGTAGACAGGAAAATGAAAGAAGAGGATCAATAGAATTTAGATAAGTATAAGAGTGAAACAGAATGAGTAATGGTAGAAAGGAATATGAAGGTTAAAGAGACTAAATACATCTACGCCATTGACAACGATTTTGAGCCATGTCACCTATTGTCTCCAGCCATTGATTCTTAGAGTCCCGAGGGCGGGCCCCAACCCGGAAGTCTGCATCTGCCTACCTGACTCAGATTAACTGTCATGGATTTCATGGATTGATGCCATGTTTTTGTTTGGCCACCACTTACTCTTTTCCAACCTGCACCTATATCAGCTAGTAATGCCCGTCGGGGGAGACGATGGTTAGGCATGCGCAGAACGTGGCCTAACCATCTCAATCTATGTAACTTCATAGCCTCTTCGAGTGATTTTCCCTCTTTGCCCAGCACTCTACGCCTAACGTCAACATTACATTATCTACTGTCGTCTTCAGCTAACCCCGTGATTGACCACAATCAGCTCTTATCTCCTATTGACCCGATCTATTCTACGTTACCCTCGGACACCTGCCCAACTCGTCGTTTCCCAGTAGGGTTCTCCTCTAGGGCCTGGCTGGGGCGCATTATCATCCGACGGTCTCTTCAACGTGTGTCCGGTCTAACTCCGTTTTCTTCGGCATTTCTTTTGGGAAATAGGCTCTTGGTTGATTCATTGCCTTACAGATTTCCTTGTTTTTAACCCTTTCTGGCCATCTGATCTTCGGTATGGAGTTAAAGGTAGTTTGACAGTGAGTTGGAATCCGATAGTCCAATGATGTCTCAACTTCCATGATTAATTGACGAAATTTATTATTCAATAGATTTTCAAATAACAATCCAATACAAACTGCTCCATACAGAGGTTAACACCAATCCCCTTTTTTAACACTACAAGTCTTTATAACTACAAACTACATGAGATAAGGAACATTTATATTAAGCCAAAATCAATATTCCCTTGTTATTCCTTTGCGTTTCGAGTGGAGCATAATACGGTTTCAAGCGTGAACTTTGAAGTTTCAGTAGCAATGGCATTGTTTTCTCTTGCGTGGAGGGAGATTGATAGCCTCATACACAATCTTCCCTCTACTACCAGCAGCAGTTAAGAGGAGTTCTGGAGTGTATCAGCTAGGAATTGGATCCGGATCAATCAATTAACCCATGATACAGACGTATTACCCGTTAATAAATAATAATAATAAAAATAACTCTTACATAATGATTGCGAATTTCCATTATAATATATCGCATTGTGATAGCTTGTTTCTCATCCATATCTCGAATACATTCACGATAATCCTCTATATGAGGAAATTTAGCAACTTTTCCAACCAGTTTACCCCTTGAAACATAATATCTGTATGAATAAATGGTGGGGAAAAATAAAGAAAATCAACTGTGAATTTATTTCAGAAGAAACTTTAATCCTATAAATATAATGAACTAGCCAGTGTAGAAGTTAAACACTATAAGACCCCGAACTTCTATATAGGTGAACCGAAGTTTTAACCACTTATTATTACCTAATGGTTGGAAGAAGCCGAGCAGTTCAACCAATAAATGAGTCACAGCTATATATCTACACCATCGTCCAAGTGTATGCATGCAACACATTCAGTAAGACCCTGTAACATTGTCTGTATTCCCCGATGAACAGTAGAATCTGACTGAATGAATTTCGACATAGAAAATTGCACAGAAGTGTAGCAATTCAATAAGTCGCCACACCCCACGAAGAAGCGCACACAAAGACAGAAGGCTCATATCGAGGAAGGCGGTGACCCAGCAATGAGCAACACAGGTCCTAACCATTTCAACGAATGCAGCTGCACTACCTAATCAATCAGCTGGCTTTCCTTCCTTCCTTACCTAACTAGCACTCTACGCCTAACTTAATTATTACTTATATTATGTTATGCTACTCAACACCAGGGTATAATTCAGCATTACTCATGACAGTTATATCGACATAAAGCAATTAACCAATATTCCGTATTTTTCAGTATTCATTAGGGTGAAAGTTAAACTAGACGACTTCAACGGAACGATTGCATCAATGACTTCATTGAATTGAAAGCCAATCGCGACAGTCTTTTAAGGCAAACTGATAAGGTGAGAAAATGCAGAATATAGTCAAGTATTAATAATCAATCCTGTGTAAACTGTCTCAAATTCTGCCTGTCTGTTTTCGACATAGAACTTTGCACCGATGTGCAGCAGTTCAAGTTGCCACACTCCCTCCTTGTAGCACACAAAGCAAGAGAAGAAAGTAGAAGAAATGCATAATAGAGACAGTAAACAGAGGTGTGAGACAAAGGAATAGTAATAAGGAAGAACAACATAGTTTAATTGGGAATCATAAATCGCAAGGAATGGATGCATCTGCGCCAGCCATATAGAACGATTTTGAGCCATATCACCGATTGCCTCCAGCCAGTGGTTTTTACCGTCCCGAGGACCCCAACCAGGAAGTTTCAAATTCAGCCTTAACCAATAATTTATACACCTTAAACATTAAGGCAACTATAATCCACCTTAGGCTTAAATCTAGCTAACTCCATGATAGGAACCAGCATGAAGCAGTATAGATCATCCGTTCTCATGAATCTTGTGATGGAGTTACTATATTAATCCATCATTTCTCACATTTATTGTGTGATCAATTAGTCATCTTTTGTCTCACCTTAATCTTTGTCGGATCGCTAACCTATCAGAATAGCTATTGCCAGACAATAAGAACAATCTCTTTCCACGGCTGTGAGCCAACATTATTTTATTAAAGAAAATGTGTAAAATGTGATGTGTTGTTCCTGATAAATATACCATATCTTACAGCTACAGGCGAGCCTTTGTCTTTTGATATTTGCGTGTGGCTCAGTGAAGAGGAAGGTACAACGGCCAAATAGGCGTATATTAGCGTACTAGTCGAGTTCAGTACTGTTATACATTTAGCGAGGCAGATATTAACACTCTCCTGACCCCTATGCAATAAGAGTTATTTAAATGAACACCGACACTACAATCATAATAATAACAACAAAACTCGGAGTTATTTTTCCAAAACACCTCAAACAAAAGTGTCCTGTTTCAACATACTTACACTTTAATAGTGCCATCATCAAGCATCTCCTTGATACGGGTCACGTGGTGGAAATCGCTAAATCCTTTAAAATTATCAATAGACAAAAAGACTCTATTCTCCTCAGGTTTTTGGCGAAGCAATCTCTATCAAACACCTGAATCCTGATTTATGTGTTCAGAAAGAAGCAGTTGCCAGTCTTCCCTTCTCATGGTAACTGGATTTCTTTATTCTCTTTCATTTGATTACGTAATCTTTGGCTTTAACCTCACCCTCCTCCGCTGACATAGTGTGATTTTGATTGTCACTTGTTTTGATGATTTGAGTTGAACTCCGTACATTGTTACCTAATTTATTAGTCACTCATCTTACGCATCTCTCGTGTTTATTACGTAACTACTATACCATCGTACGCATACATTTACTTAGTTTAAACTTGAACTACCTGTGTAAAAACTATATATAAGCGTAATTTTCTGAGCAATGTTCACTAATTTCGGAACCTCCTTTCAACTGACACCATGTAAAATTTGCAAGTATGTTAAAACTTTTTTGTACATAATAATTTATTAAGGCTGCAAGCAGCTGATGAGAAATCAACGAAATAAACAATGATGGTACCATATTATTCTGAGAAAATTGTTGTTCTTGCTTTATTGACACACAAAGGGTTTGACTAACCTCTCAGTTATATATACAAAATCAAATCTGTACCCACTGCTATCCCACGCATCTGTAGCCCTGATGCTCTAGAAGAAGAATTAGACCTTCTGAAATGGACATTCACCTACATTCACTGACAAGGACATCAAACCGAGAGTTCACATAAAGGAAATATCATTTAAACCAAAAAAGTACCTTTAGTGGAACCTTGATTTCAAGGGACGCTTAACCAACCGTGAATATCTTTAAGAGAAGAATAATCTTCATAACAATGCTACGAATAGTGTTCTCCAGTCAGTCGTTCACTGGTCTTCAGAAGCCTGAAAGGTAAGATTTCGCAAATGACCACTTCTATGTGCATTTTTCAGTTCGTTTGGAGGTAGGTACATTGGTCGTATCGTGTCTAAAAGGGTTCAAATAACGCTATAGGAAGGTAGTAATGACCCTATAAACAATCATGCGATAATTGAACACACTGTCTACACTGGTCAATCTATCTCACTGAACTTCTTCAAAATAATGTACAAAAAGGAAGAACAATTCGCTTTTGTCTACTCTGCATCACAGTGTTGTTGTTTCCAGTTGGGACGAAGATGCTGAATATGTTCAGTGTGTTCTGGTCGATTAAACATTTGACTTTTTTAACTCTGTGTGTATACCTCTTTTATTCAATAAGCTTGCGACGATAAACACTGGGTGCTGGATTGTTAACTGGTTGTTATCTTATTTTTCTGACAGAAAGCAATGTATTCCTATATGGTTAACTACCACGCCACGCAGCCTACAGAGTTTAGATTCGATCTCTACCGGCATCTTCATGGATGCGTATTGATGAAGAGTTCCAAACTAGGACGAAACAGCCCATCAGTACTCCATAGTGGTTTTCAATGATTCAGTCGAATTCCTACAAACTAACACCTGAAAATAAAACCTGACCAAAAACAAAACACACTTAAAAAGTATCCTGTGATTCTAATTAAGAGCAACAACTATATATATCACTGCAACAACAACAACTATTACTACTACAAACCTTGTTACTTGATCTAGAAACGAGCATGCATCTCTTTCAATACTCGATGCTTCAGCCAATATCTCTTCTTGTATACCAACACCAAAGTTATTGCCATCTTCAATTCGTGGTATATTAAATTGGACCCATAGACGCACAATTTGTGCCTCAATCATTAGTTGAGTTAAGCATGGTTTAGCTCTCTATGTAAAGGAAAATAAATAAATAAACATAAGTACAAAAATGAATGATTATGAGATAACTTTGAGTTCCTTGAAGATTGCAGAGACGCCTTGCTGATGAATGCCAACAAGCAGGAAAAACCTAAGTCACAAAAGAGCTTCCTACCGATCGCCGCTAACTATCTCATAACAACAATTCAGAGTGCAGTGCGATGAAGGGTCACCTGGCATAGTAGTCAAATAGCAAACTTGACTGATAGAATTTCAATTCGCACCAGCATAAAGGACTAGATGCATGATATTTAGTTACTGCCTATAGTACGAACTCTGATCATGATTTCACCGAATAGCTGAGTAAATAACAAGTGGAGTTCAAGTGAAAAGTGGGCATATTGCAAAGAAAAAATTATATTCGTATAAATCTCAACGAAATTTCCTGAAGCTTAGACCATTGTAATAGAAAAGTCAGAGCTTTGTCTACAGAAAAAGCTTCTGTAACCATCCTTTCTTTCGCAGTCTTAATCCATCCTGTGCATACCTATCACAATTCCCATGCCTGGCTTTAGAACTATTCACTTTATGTTCTGTTTATTGAATTTGTACATCCTTCCCTTATTAATGTCGATTATTATCATTATTGATTTCACTTTGAACAACTTCCGATATCCATCTCACTTGTCACTTTTATTTATTATTTGATTCGATGTAATTCGTGTTTGCAATGTTGTCTTATCATAATTTTCACCACCCTGTTGTTACGTTATCTGTTGATTGCTAACAAATCTTACTAATTCTACACCACTCTCTTCTAATACTTGTACATTTTATGAACTATTTAACAAAGTACATAACCCATTTCTTGTCACAATCCACACTATTATTTCTAAAACAATTGTGTATACCCGATTGTACAGAGCTCGATAGTAAATTCGTTGAAAAGAGTCTGTCTCCTCGTTGAATCACTTGTTTTGATTTTCCATATGTGCCTATCTTCATGTGAATTTTTCATGAATTAGAATTAAAATATAAAAGTGGGAATATCTTGTCTTGAAAATTCGTGTCCAATCGTCTCCTAAGCCATTATTATATTATTGTTCCCTTGGGTTCCTAGTGGAACATAGGGCTTCAACTCCACGCCTCCACTTGTTTCTGTCTTCTGCTGTACTTTTCACTTGCGTCCATGTTATTCCATACTGTTTCATCTCCTCCATGTCACCCTTGGACGTCCCACTACTCACCGCTTCCCCTTCGGGTTCCACTCAAGCACTGCCCTGACGCGCGATGTCACTCAACGGCCTCCTCAGCGAGTGTCCAATCCATCTCCACTTTCTCCTGCATATTTGTTGAGCGATTGGTTCTTGTTTTGTTTCTTCCCATAGTTTCTTGTTGGTGATTCTTTCCGGCGGCCATCTGATCTTCAGTAGAGAACGAAGACAGGTGTTGATAAAGGTCTGCAACAGGATGTTGGAAATATTCTTTGTGACACACTGGCCAAGTTTCTGATCCGTATAGAAGAGCTGACTGACTTGACGTTTGTATTGAAAATCCGAATTTTGTTGTTGATGCTGAGTGACGAAGATTTCCAGATTGGTTTCAGGTTGATGAATGTGTTTCTCGCCTTCCCGATTCTCGATTTGACATCCTCGTGTGTTGCTCTTGTAGTTGAGACAATGCTCCCTAGATAAGTGAGTGAGTGAAGTAACCTCTTTCTAATCCCTCCCGTTGACGGTGATTGGCGCTGGATGTTGCAGCTGTGGTTGGTTGGTTATTTTCATAACCGTCTTGTCTATATTCACCTGGAGTCCTGTCTTTGCTACTTCTTCGACCAGTTTGTCGGTTTTCGCTTGTAAGTCTTCGATTTTGTGTGCCATCCTAAGCCATGGATAGTCATAAAAGACAACCTGGTACGGCTGATGGTCGGTAGACTTTAGTCTTCCCCTCAAAATACTTTCATGTGCCCAATCGTTCAAAACCTCTGCTAAGCAAGTCCTGATCACTACATATATGCCGCTGAAGTGTTCCTCAAAATAAGTGAGGCGGCGAATACGAATATCTGGTGCTTACAACCGAACTGGTGAACATTCACGTCTACCCCGGGGAACTGTTTTCATCAAACACTTTATGATGTACATGGGCTCAAGAATCAGAACGAATTAGATGGAGTATGAACCTGTTTTCGTCACCGGAAACCGCGGGAACATAGCTCCATTATTTCATGCAACCGGTTCCCTTTATTAGTTTGAAGCTCCATTACCTTTTGGCTCAGACTTCAAGTTTCTGAAGTCAACCTTCTGTTTCGGCTTGGGCATTCAGACAGTACCTCAGCCCACGGACATATCCCCCTTGGTGCCTATAATGTCTGTACCGTTTGTTTGAATAATAAAATGTTTGATCTGTGATCAAGATTTGATCGGATAGTTCCACAAACTGATTACTAGCCGTTTTTGTGGAATACTGTACACTCTATGTCTGCTTCTATATGTCTTAAATGAAAATGTTCGAATAAAGGTTATCGTGATCTGGTAAAAGTTGCAAGGAAATCTGAATTAGAAAATATGTGGGTGATATCCAATAATGTGTATATGAATGATGAACAATTCCGTATCATTTTTCAGCATATTCAAAATAAAATAAAACGACATTATTGTGTGTTGGTTGAAATTTCAGGTCTTTAGTGTATCGAGTTTTTATATTACATACATTCGTAATGAAAGAATTGGTCATTGCGATAAAATATAAATGGAGTGGAAAATCTAGGAGTACTGCACAGCCGTTTCATCCATCTTTGGGACTCCTCATCCGTACACACCCATGAATCCGCTGGGGGATTGGACCGGGGACCCTCAGATTACAAGGTCAAGCTTGTTGACCATTACAGCCATTTGGCTGGGAATTCTAACTTTTGTCAATTTGTGTAGCGTTATCCGCTTACAATGCTTTCGATGACCATCCACCTCACACACCTTGACACGGTAGACTCCACATCTTATGACAGCTTCAAAGCATCCCTACAGCTGTAATCAATGAGTTGAAAGTTGATATTTAGATTATGGGACTTGTGAGGAGTCGGATTAAATATCTCCGCTGGGGAGATTTCATTACTAACAATAAATCAACTAGAGAGGTCATTGAAAACCACAGACATGTTCCACTCTAGCCTGGTATTCTTTAAAGATGACGGGACAAGAATCTTAAACACAAGATGTACCCTTATACATACATATATTGTTTTGCTCCTTTGCGTTCCCATTGGGACATAGGGCTTCCAAAGCTTCAGCTTTGAAGTTTCAGTAGCAGTAGTTCTAGTCACACGCCTAACTCCCTCTATTTGACAGGATTACTACCTATCGACTGAATGACGTCTAGGAATGCGCCGGCCGATGATCGAACGCCGGATCACATGCCGTTGATGCTTTAATTTTGATTATTTCCCTGAAGACCACCAGTTTGCCAAACAAATTTATCTGAGGTTTAAGAAGAGAAAATATAATTTTCACGTATGATATACATATATAGGAGAGAAGGCATGTTTTGTAAGTCAATAAACCACACACACACACACGCACACTTACCTCAATCATATCTTTGATATGCTTATTGTATGATATGCAACCATTTGGCAGTGAGTAAATATATGCATTTTTAATAGGCATACGTAATTTTCTCTCATTCATCAATTCATCAATATCATCATTATTGGTATCATTGTTATTATTTTTGTTGTTTAAACCCACAGAATCCGTATCACCACCAGAATTTAAGAAACTACGAAAATTTACAGGATAAGGTACATTGACTTCAGAGTGAACACGTTTGCCATCTGAGGAATAATTTTTGTTCAGCGGGAGGGGAAACATGACAAAAAGAAAATAATGGTAAGTAATAACAATAATGCAAATGAAACACTACAACTATGCTTACATAAAAACCTTATCAACCTTTCCTTTGGACGAAGAGTAGTTGTGGCTCATCGGTCGTGGCATTCAACTTTCAACCACCAATGGATGCCAGGGTTAAAATTCTACTCCACTCTCCAAGGTTTGGGTAGCCGGGTAATATCACTGGTTCATCACACATAATAGGTCTGGTTTTTATTCCCAACTGTATTGAATTGCAAGTGGTTATATTAGCGACCTTTTTAAGTCACTCGGCTACAAAACAATTAATATCTATCCTAATGTGTAAACTCTTCTCCATATCCTGTTGTTTTAATCATGTAATTATATCCATTGATCACTCACTACACGGACATTTTTAATTAGCTTTCAACAAAATACTGTATATTTCTTGAAGGAAACGAAGAAAAAACATAGTAGATAATTGGACTTTTCTTACTTGGAACAACACTTCGTCGCACGATATACTGTAGACCACTATTATTATTCAAGAGTTTGTTTGGAGGGATTTGGTCTGTTTTAGGTCTAACCACGGACTGGTGTCAGTTAGAGAACTATTGAAAACCATTAGGGTGTACTGGAAAGAACAGTTGGTTCCGTCCTAGTTTGAGACTCATTGGCAGTATGTACTCACCAACGGGGTTCGAACCCAGAACCTCCCAGTTACAAAGCAAGTTCGTAGGTTATTGAGTCACTGGACACGACTCAGTGGCCAGCGCATGAATACTCTTACCAAGTGGTAAATGTATCGCCATAACCGCTAGCCAACTTCATCGGTGGCGAGTATTTGGTCCGACTCCCACGACCGTGTGAACTTCACCAGTCATGAATTCTCCAAGCAACTTAGTCCTACAGCCAGACAGTCACTAACAAGCATCACTGTTATCTTACTTGTAGATCCTGTACAAAGAGGAAATATTTTGCGCAACTAAATACACTGTGAATTTTTGTACTGTTAGCATATTTGAAATAAAGCTTTATTATCACTATTATTAACACACCAATTTCATTTTTTTGCTGTCTTAATTTTTTATCAGCAAATAAAACCACCCGTTACCTTGGTTTAATCTCATCTTAGTGTCAAATCCTGAATTCATCAACACACACAAAACATGCTGTATTAACTGACCGTTCCCCTAAACTAATTTGAGATTATGTTGTACTCGAACAGCTGTGGACTGAATAAGTACAGTCTCTGGGCAATTCTATGGAAAGAATGGTACTCTTTTATTCTAAAACTCCATACTGTGCAGATAGATTTGGACTAGACCTAAATCAGTTACCAGTAGGCGATTGGTTCGCATGCATTATTCCATTCTACAGAGGATCAGTTATAATTCGAATGGTTAATCTCTGTAGATGTTGACTCTGGTAATGAATGTTCCAAGCTGAAATTTTGTAAGGAGCAACGGATATACCTTGTAGATGAATGTTGATAGATACGAAAGATACATCCAGAGATGTTTGCGAAATCAACACATATTACATCTCCTATCCTTTTTGTTACTTTATATATTTCTGTTGCCTACTTTGCTGTTAGTGGGAGTGTGGCCCATTGACTTAAGTACTGAACTTATGGCCAGGGTTCAAACCTCGTTCGACGTGCTTCGGCTTAGGTAATTGGGTAGTATCACCAGTACACACACATACAATACGTGTGGCTTACACAGCCTGGTACATGAGAATTCTTTTCCAGATAACTGAGTTTTGATAATGAATTTGCTAGTGATCATTTCCAATAATAAGTCTGTCAACTTGAACAGAGACTCGATGTGCCAAACTACACATTTCAGTTGATTGATCAAAAACTACAAAGACAGTTTTCATCTGCGAAATTCCACCACATTTTTTCTAAAGTTTTATACTGTGAACAGATTTCTATTAGGTGCCGTTTTCCACCCACCGAAAGCACGTGACGCCAATTAGCTGTCATCAAAAAATGCATTTCTCAAAGCCGAAACAAAAACTTCTTTTTACACTAGACTTACCGACAAGAAATAAATCAGAAGCCAATATATCTTCCATTTCAAATACACGTTTTGGAAAAACCTTACGTACTAGTTCTTCACCATCAATTTTAGTTTTCTCTTTGTAATCATTGAGTCTACTTTCCTCACTATTCATTTTTTAATATATTTGTTGAAATATATAACTAAAATAGAAAGAAAAGTTAAGTTGAGAAAAAAAGCAATTGTAATTAATGAACTTTTGAAACAGACAAGATAAAGTGAAATGTTTAATTGTTTCGTACATACACTGGTCAGCCAAAATGCCAACATCCTAAACAAATATACCGATGGGTGTATCACAAGCCTACTAAAACCAGGAAACATTGCCTTTCCAGTGGTGAGTCGAACACGAAATGATGTTTAAATGATGCAGTCCTCTTAGCATTAGAGTATTTTTCCCGAAGTAATACTATTTTACTAGCATAGATATCACGCGTGCACTACACAACAGCAAACGCTGCCGTTTTTCACTCGTTACTAAACCTGTCAAACTAGGGGACGCCATGCTGTGACATATTGCTCGGTCTCGAGATTTTTGCTTGTGTAACCCTTGACAGTAGTGAAAACACATTTGCAATAAATAACCAGAATTATTCTTACCAACGTGCCCCGAATATTTGAACAATGGTGATGACGATTAGCTAGCCAGTGACACTAATATCCATACTTTATCGCATAAGAGAAGTTCAGAGTAAAAGTAGTCGCTCTTACTGGAAACCCCGACAACCCTAACACTATAACCCACCACGTGTAGCGCAGTTGATAATTATGCCGCGTTTCCCTTTCAAATTTCTTTGCACAAACACACTACTCAAAAGGTAGACGTTAAATGTCACGTTCTGGAACAGCTGTTAAAATTTCACTTGGAAATTTTTTGTCAATAAGTTTTAATAAAATTGTGTTATATGTCATCTGGATTGATGGGAATTCCCATTTTCTGGCCAGTTATTTTGATGTCCGCGTCATGTAATCTGACTGCGACACCCCTTAGCATATCGGTTGCAACGATCAGTGTTTCAGGCGAACTGTAGCAAAATATCACTATAATGAGAAAGATGGGATAGTTGAAAGGTAATGTCATCTACACAAATAGTCTAATTTATTTAGATGCTGCACCTTTCGGCATGGTATCATTCAATGGATATTAATTCAGCCTATTTTCGTGTGAAGAAGAGTCCTTTTTGACAAAAGAATTCTATCAGTACTTGGAAATCACCTGTAAATGCTAACAAAACCTTCTGTGGGAATAGAAGTAATCATGTAGATGCGTCTCACCGTATGTGTGTTTGGACAGGAATTATCGTAAGTTGAGAGGTTATTTCTAAGTGTATTTCATGTATATTTGCACTGTTTGGTGTAGCGTAATAAGAGTTATATGGACTCAATGCATAAAAATATCTCAACTTTATTAATATTGTGCCATTGCTAAGCTGAATGCTTGGTTGGCAAACGTAGGTGGTTGTCATGATTATTGTAAGTGCAGTGCAGTGGAGAAGGCAATCACTCGTTTAAATTTCCTTACTGTGTCACTTAGTGCATTAATTCAGTGTATAGTATTATTATACACATGGAATGTGTCGATTATAAGAACTGAATCTAGTCAGCTCTATTACTATCAATCTACTGTCTGTTATGCCATCCTCACTGGCACTGTAAACTTAATGCTGCAATGTTTTTGATCACCAATAGTGATGAATTTTTCCTGAGTTTTCCATTAACATGAAGCAGCACAGATGCCGCATCACGACTGAAAGTTTAGGTTGCATTATATGTCGTTGTTATTCTCATCAACACAACAGGTCTGCCTATCTTACAATATTCCAAGTGTTTCTCTATGCTGCTAACACTGTGCATAGCTGTTTATAGTTGAAGCATGTTCAGCTTAT
>CALYDE020000722.1:967538-1009007 GCA_944472155.2 Trichobilharzia szidati | reverse complement strand
TGCTGCTGAGGAGGAGTAGGAAGAGGTCAAGACGCGTTGATGAGAGCAGGCGCTTGGTTTTCAAGGCATTTTAGGATTCTATCTCTAGTGTAATATTTATTCATTATGCAGTATGTTGTATAGTCTTATTTCTAATTCATTGAAGTGTAAAATAACTAGTGGGGGATAGTCTCCCCCCCTATCTATCGAATGACAGTCAATTCTTTTTTTTCATATTCAATTGACGACTCCATTGTTACATTTCATTTTATTTATCTTTATGTTATTCACTTCGGAAAAATTAGGTAAGATGATGTATGTTTGCTATCTTTCAAATTAAAAAGAAAAAGACAATCACAGCGTAGAAAATTTTCTTTTCGACGAACTTATCAGCTAGACTGTACATTCGTGTGTGTATATATATATACATAGTAAGGGAGTGAGGAAGTTCCAGAACTGTTTCCCGTCGAGGGATCAAAAATGTAGTAATGACAAAAATAAACAGAAATTCAGCTAGTTGTTATTAGATGGTTGGAGGCAATCGGCCAAAGGAAGCTTTGTTTATCAAATCAACTGCAAATACATGTTATAGGAATGATTCATCACCTGTCCCCGATATCTGGAAAATTGTACTACCCCTACGACAGATAAGAGAAGACAAAGAAAACTATAAAACTCAAGTTTCAAAGTCGTGTGATTACAATTGATATGATTATGAACAATAAATTTTGTTCGAGACGTCATCCAGTAAATAATACTGTTTCACAATGTGATATATCTAATAAACAAACTAACAAAGGAAGCCTTGCTTGACCTAGGTTTCGTGCTAGTTGGCCCTCACCAGTCAGTCGATCAGCAAGGCGTATCTGCAGTCTTGAAGAGGAACTCATGTGCCTTCTGAGATTTGAACCAGTGTCACTCAGTGCGAACTGCAGTCAGAGACATTACCACTGAGCTAACTATCCGGACTCGCGATTGACTTCCTGTTGAGAACACTCCTGTGTGTGGCTCTTTGTCCTCAGTAACGAGGTAGTCGACTTCTAACGGATCAACCTTTTCATTTCACCCATTCATTGTTCAAGCTTAAGACAATAAATAATTTAATTGGATCATATTTGAAATTTGTAAACTACCCAAACACAGTTCGACGTGTGACAGTTCACTAGAATATGTAATTTGAATGATCCCATCAATGGAAACAGGAAATGAAGGGTAAGTACATAATCGTATACACTACTGATTGATATGAGACGTTGGAAACTATTTACATCACCCGGGTGGTGGTCTAAACTGTGATTCAGTTCTCTCTGACCTGAGTTAAACCAAGTTTCCCGACGATATGTACGCTCAACCCTCGAGAGAGAGAGCGGAATGGTCGTCTAGTGTTCTGATCATTTCAACCTGCATAGCAAATGACATACGATTCAGGTGAATCAAATAGTGAAATTGTAGTCTGTAGATATATTAAAAAGCAATATACTGTTCCCGTACAGTTGCAGTTGAACTTAGCGCTGAAAATGTTCTCTCGAAAGACAGTTAAGCGTCCGGAATCTACATATATATATATATATATCTTCTAAGGGTTTTTAACCTATAACCTATGACTTTTCTCTTTTGTTTTGGTATTTAGGCAACTTTGCATGACATTATAATTAAAAATCTGGATCGTATCAAGGTGCCTCGTTCTAACAATGCAATCAATATGTACTGATTAGAACTTGATCCTGTCGATCCTGTGTTCATTCACATGACAAGATGCTGATTGTATGTAAATACATACGTTTATGAATTTATGAATGGAATGTCTTTGTTTTTTTGTCTTCAAATTTTCGATTACATTGAAATGAGTCTGTTAGGATGAAGAGGTGGTGTTGGGATAAATTGCACTGCGCGCACTTTGGAATACCATTAATAGAATAATATAAGGCAAGAGTATGGATATTATGACCCCCTTTGTCAACCTTACCGATCTGGGGATTATTGACTTGTGACCCAGGAAGTGATCTTATTGATTCAGAGTATATGTATATGTTGAAGATGCTGGCCAAATGCAGAATCCTTTGAATATTTCGACCAAAAATCTTAGTATGTATAGCAGAAAACAGAAAGATTAAGCGAAGAAATATTTACTTTTCAATTAGATCCTCATCATTGGCTCTACTCTAATATACATAGCATGATTATTACAATACACAACAGTTTACCAAACAAGTGGCGATATGTTTGTTAGCAATAATTAAACAGTGTCAAAATGTCAATGGGTTGATAATTAACGAACAAAATCAATATACATTTAAAAGGTAGAAATGGTTAGAATAAATTAACTTTACAAGGATAACACATAATTAAAGATGAATTGGTCAAAATAAATAAAAATAAAATAATTTGGACAATTATAATTTTTATAGGTTTAGGGGGAGGGGGGCGACGTAGTCCTGTCTTGTAACGATGGCCACGGTAAGGAAAGTGGCTGTACAAATTTCTTCTGTACACATAGGCTTGGCTTCTTCTGGTGGATTCCGATTGCTTCAGCTGTCTGTAGAAGAGGAACTCGTAGATTAGTCGGAATGCGATAAACAATTTTAAATGCAGTATTCACATCAACCTTACGCTCAGTATCAACAAGGTGTGCTAAAATAGAACTTCGAATATTTCTTGTTTGTCCCTTGCTTAACAATGCTGGATGATGTTCGGAAATACGACGATGTAGCTGGCTCCGCAGCTGCATTCAAATTGGTAGATACACATAGAAGAGGCAAATTTAGGTAGTTTGTCTTTATTTCTCGAAAATAGAATAGGGTTGGTTGTGAAGGGACAACGTACCTCTGCTGCATAGTAAGCTTCAGTCGATTATACGATGATGTTGTCGGACTGGTCTGTTAGTTTTAAGATGCCGAGTGAAATGATTGCATCAGCCCAAATGGAGTAATTGCTGACGAAATTTCAACATGGATAAAAAAGGCTCATTAGGTATTTGTCAACATGAATCATGTCTGGAGGCAGGCATGCTGTCCAGTCATCTATCAAATAATGTGTCTACTGCTCAACAGTTCACTTCGTCCTTCTTTACGTCTGTTAAAAGTATAGGGATGGGAAAAGACCGACACTGTCTTCGATCATATATATGTCTTCGTGCTATCTATCATTTTAGGTGCTACAGTATAGTCATTATTAACAAGGCTGTGCTTAATGCATTAATGAAAACAAAACACGTAGTTCAGTGAAGAGTCTCTTTTCGCCGGCGAATTCATATTCTTAGCTGTACAATCGCAAATACATCAATGGGTTATTTTGTATGTATGTGTAC
This sequence comes from Trichobilharzia szidati, assembly GCA_944472155.2. Taxonomy (NCBI): domain Eukaryota; kingdom Metazoa; phylum Platyhelminthes; class Trematoda; order Strigeidida; family Schistosomatidae; genus Trichobilharzia; species Trichobilharzia szidati. Next base: position 1,005,721 of record CALYDE020000722.1, on the reverse strand, counting down.
ATTAAGTTTGTCAAACAAAATTACAATTGGTTATAGTTATTTTAACTAAACAGGTGAAGATTGGTAATTGGAGTTACGTAATACAAAATCAGTCAAGTTCTAACCGCTATACCACCGACGCACACAACTCCATTATGGATAAGATTTTATTTTGATAAATCACACAGTCTATTTTCTCACCTCTTAACTCTTTATTAATTTCGTATATATATTCCTATGACAAGTCCGTGTGTGATCAGCGATTCAGACAAATTACGTCTTCTTATTGCTTTGTCTAAATCACACAGTGTATGTGCGTGTGTGATTCATCAAAATAAAATCTTATCCATAATCAAGTTGAGTGACGTAATCTAATTGACGGGGTTGAGTAGAGCTCAGCTAAAATTAAAGTTGAACAAAAGTCAAGTTAACAACACTGGTAATAAAGGGTAGAGATTTAACAAAGGGTGGGGGAAGAAAATATTATACAATTAAGAAACAAGCAAACAAAAAAAGACGAAACAGAAATTACATATTTGATGTTAAGATAGGTCAGGTCCACTGTAGACTTTTTAATGACTGAACAAACTTCTTTTGTATGCTGAGCAAAAGGTTTTAGTACGCGAATTGGGTAGTAACAAAGGTGACGAAATGTCACAAACAGTTGTTAAAAAAGAAGTTATGTAATAATATGAATAGTTTGATGATTGAGTTTTACTCAGGATACACATAGGAACAAAGTAGAGAATACGAAATTACGTAAGAGTTCTAAATGAATACAAGAATTATAAGCAATTAAAGAAACAGGCAAACAAACAAAATTAAGTCATCAAAATCAACAAAGTTGTTACCATGACAGTAGAAGTGGTTGAGTAATTCTCTTTTGTATGCACAGCTCCGGTTTTTTCTATGTGAATGGCCAGAGCTACAGCGAATCGATGAGGTTATGAAGCTGGCAAAGAAATGTGTTACGAATACCAAAATTTCACTGTTCATATCGAGCAATGTTGACTGCTATTTGATGAGATTGAAAAAGAGCAAGGAGGAGTTGAAATAAAACATGGAAATCGATCAATTACACATGATGGAGAAGATTTGTAGCTCAGGTGGATGATTTTATGGATGTAGTTGTGTTCTCTGAGCTGGATGGTTTATTTGCGAAGCTTTCATTCCCCCCCTACTAGGCAACATCTTCACCGCATACTTCAATCAATTAGGTCTTTGACTATTCGTTTGAGCCATGTGGGGTGGTGTATGCTACACGGCAGTGGGCAGTAATTACTGGTGACACTGCTCAAAATCGTTAGCGCAAATGTATCTTCCAGATTGATAGAATGAGCATTATTCTCCCTGATATCGTTCTTCCTTGCGTTGCATTGTGTTTTGTGTGATTATAGTACGGAACTGTTATTCTTCAAGTCAGTTGTACTCGTACAGTGTCAGACTAGGAATATTTAGTAAGAATGACAGTTTGGTCGTTTTAAAGTCGATTTATACTTTACGATCTTTGTTGCCAAACTGAGACGTACTTTCAGTTATTCAGAGATTATGCAGAGACAACTAAACGCATCGTAACAGATTACTAAAATAATGATGTTGTTTAACCGTGAGTCTTCCACTGGGAAGGTTCACATAAACAGTGGAATCGAGAAAGCAGATAAATATTGTGGGTTTATACGCGACTACAACACACTCAGACTTTGGTGTTAAGTGTTTGCTGGCAATCATCAGTAAGGTGTGTCTGCAACGTCGAAGGAACTGGGGTTGTTTCAGGAACTCGAACCCATGTCATACAGCACTGCAGTCATAATACGTTACACCCTTATGACCAACCAATAACCCGTACGGTCCTACAGGATGTGAGATATGGATCCTAGCAACGCCTTTGACTGCCGAACTACAGGAGGGACGTGCAAGTACCTCTAGGTATCTCGGTTCCTTGAAGGTTGTCGATCGGCTTTTCTGACAACTGCCAAAAAGCACGAAACCTAAGTTCACCGCCTCTTGCAGATTATCCCTAACCGTCAAACCTCGAAGAGTATTTGTAAATAACGAGCAATTATGTAAATGGAGGAAGTTGTAAGACAAAGATTAAACAAATAGTTAGATTAGTGTATTTAAATGCGTCAGTACTAGAACATTGGCCAACTACGCAAGTGTTACGAGTTTAGATCCCCAGCTGGCGCACTCCTTTATCAAGCCTAGACGACAGTAAGCCCGTTAGAAAGGGAAGGTTGGGTGTGAGAATTGTGACCCCACTGTTAATGAAATTTCAGAGCTTAAGCGTGAAGCCCTATGTTCCTCTTGGGGATGAAAAAATATACTTAGCCAGGAATAAAACTTTTTTGAAAATAGCCTTCCAAATAAGGAAAATTTCTTTCAACAGACTTTAAATTAAGAAAAGCATAGAATATTCATTCATTTCCGACAACTTTCCCATCAGGTTCTGCAGCTGTATTTTCATGTTATGGTATGTCTGCATTAAGGCTTTTTAGCAGCGAATCTCTGGAGGAGTCTTCTGCGTTGACCGCTGAAGAGTACCTAATTGAGACGAAACAACTGCTTGATACTAACTGGTAATCAACGGTTCTCTCACTGATGTCAGTCCGTTATATCACTTGAAGTCAGTCAAATCCCTGAGGAGAAACAATTGAAAATAATAATCTAACTACTTGTTTCGCTATAGAAATTTTTTTATTCCTTTACGTTCCCAGTGGAACATAGGGCTTCAAGATAGAGGCTTGAAGTGTCGGTGGCAGTGGTATTCATTTCATATGGAATGGGGCTGCTAGCTTCATGCCCAATCTTCCCTCTTTACCAGCCTTATTAATGGCTAAGCGAAGTAATGGAGTGCGTCGAGCGGGGATCGAACCCTGCACCATATGCGTAATTGACGAGCATTCTACCACTGACGCACGCTATAAAAAATGTTCAGGTTTAAATATCCTTGAAATTCAGTTCAAAATGAATATTTTACGACATCATGTTTACTGCAGAGTTAGCGAAGAAAACCTATTTATCAAAGGGTAGAAGCAAAGGAAACAGTTCAAAGGACTCCTGAACTGACCATCACCTACAACTTGTCCAGAAATACTAACAACAACCACCACGGAAAACTGCCAGTGAACACCGATCCTCCTAAAAGGACAGAACTCTTGAATGCTATAAAGTTGGTGAAAGGCATCAGAACGAGATGAAATTCCTCTGGAAGCACTGTAAAAGGATCAAAAGATCTCAGTGGGTATCATCACAACACTACTGAAGAAGGCTTGGGTACATAATGAATGTGATCAAACCCAAATATACCACCGTTAGTTTAGGCCATCTAAGGAGGTGTGAGCTGAGGTCGTCGTCATCAGGAGCTGGTAACTTGGCTACCAAAGAAAGGTGACTTAAGCCTTTGCAAAAGTTGATCCTGAATTATGCTCTTGTTCACTCTAAGCAAAGTATTAATTTATATCATCCTAGAGAGACTAGAAGATGCTCTGAATGCAAAACTCTGCAAGGAACAACTTGGATTCAAGAAGAGCAAATCATATGACGACTAAATTGAAAAACTACGCTTCATAATAGAATAAATCAAATAATAGCGGTCAAAATGTATTAGCTCAATTTCATCGACTCTGAAAAGACCTTTGATAGTGTTGACTATGAAGTAATTTGGTAACTACTTCAACATTACGGAGTGCCTCAAATGTTTTTCAACCTCATTCAAAAACGATATGATGATGTCAGCTGATCCACACCGGAAAACTCGGCGAAGCAATTGAGGTGAAGACAGGAGTAAGGAAAGGCTACGTAATATCAATAACGATATTCCTAACTGTGGTGGACTGGAGCACACAACAGACTATGGTGAATAAGAAGATGGGCATAGGCTGGAACAACGAAAATACTCTAGAAGATCTTTACTTCGCGGATGATTTATGTCTAATGTCACACAAACTTGAAAATTTTCAGGCGAAAACCAAAGAGTGTGCAGAAGAGGCAGCGGAGACACGACTTCAATTGAACATAGAAAAGACACAGGTGACAAGAATAGCCAACCAGCCACAATCCCGATGACCTGCTGCAGACTTTCATTAAAACACTTACCTTCCCTTCATACTGAATATTAATTCAGTATGAAGGGAAGGTATTAATCCATGAAATCCCTGACAGTTAGACTGAGTCAGGTAAGGAGATGCAGACTTCCGGGTTGGGGCCCGCCCTTGGGACTCTAAGAATCAATGGCTGGAGACACTAGGTGACATGGCTCAAAATCGTTGTCAATGGCTTACGCAGATGTATTCAGTCTCTGTAATCTTTCATATTCCTTTCTACCATTATCCATTCTGTTTCACTCTTATACTTGTCAAAACTCTATTGATTCTCTTCATCACTCATCTTCTTGTCTACCTTTGTGTGCTATTGGGAACGTGGCAACTGGAACTGCTGCACTTCAGTGCCAAGTTCTACGTTGAATCCAGACAGACAGACGGACTGAATATTAATCAGATGGTGGGAATGATAAGACTAGTGATAAGGATTTCCGGCAACGAACCAATCAGGAACCTGTGGCCTAATAAATATGCCGAAGAAAATATAGATGATTCGGTCACACACACACACACTGAGGAGACTGTAGGGTGACATCGCTCACCAAGTCGTTCAGTGGAACCTGAATGAGGAATGGCAAGTGGGGCGTGTGAAAGGGTTACACGAAGGAGATAAGAGCTTATGACCGGTCGTGGAGACAAGCTAAAATGGACTGCAGAGGAAAGGATGATATGGAGATGTGCTGTTGAAGACGTATATCTCATTCGGAATTCTAGGGAATAATAATTCCCAAAGTTGATAAATAGTGGTGCGGTACACAGTCTCCCTCCTGAAACTTATATTTTTCGCGTACTGTTGAAGAGTCCCAAACCGGGACGAAACACATGTCCTGTACTCTTTGCAGGCTTTCTGTAACCGATGTTTGCTCATGATGAAATCCTGCAAGCAATCAATCAAATCCCTACAAACCAACACTTGGACTCATATTTTTTGTCGGTTGTTGATACACAAGCATGTCGTTTAGTTGACTATTCACAGCCTACCTCATGTGTTCTTAATGACTGTACATTATTAATATGCATCCAGTGTGAATGTTAACCAACGGACTATTATTCCATCTTAAAAACTTGTACCCTAATACAGTTTCTGACAATTTTGATTTGCCTATACTACTGTGTTCGCCTAGAGGCAGAGAGAGAGAAAGGATAAACATGGGCCAAGTTTTAAAGAAAACTAATCTTGAAGGTTAAAATAACAACAGAGATCAATAAAAGCAAGGATTGATGTGTACTTTTATTGTCTTACCATAACTAGTTTGACTTGATGTTCTGTCTCTTCCTCACCCTCCCCCCTGTCCTAACAACATCTTACTACTTTTCCTATAAACTGCTATGACAAATACACGTGTGTGTGTATGTGCGTATGTGTAGTGAGATTGTCCGAAATTTGTTGTTCAGTTGCGTGATCATACTTGAATATCACACTATATATGTTCCTATAGCATTGTGAGAAATGTTATTACTACTATAATCTCATTCCGGTAGAGTTGCATGTGTGATTATAAATCTTATGATATAAAAAATACAGTCACATAAATGTTTCTAAAATATGGTGAATACTGTATATACGCGTAGAGAAACAATCGAAAGTAACTTACGAAAGACGACATTTATCACATGCTTTTTACACTAACATACATTGCAGCTACACGTTTGATCTCTAGTTGACATCGGTTAGATAAACATTGGAAACCACTCTCAGGGTGTACTGAACAGCTGTTTCATCCTAGTGGATGGGACTCTTCAGCAGTGCGTACCCACAGGGATTCTAACCTCAGTGGCTGAATGCACTACAAGCTCCCCGTGTAACCGGAAGGTCATGGCTTCAAACTTAGAGGAGTGCTTACTGCTAAAGAGTCCCTAACTAGGATGAAACAGCTATCCAGTACTCCTGGCTGGTATTCCAATGATTCTATAACCAATATCAGCTCATAATCAAGCCTGTGACCAATCAAATTCCTAGTAAACAACATATGATACATTGTAGTTATATGTTACTTGCTTAGTTATCTGGTCGAACTTATAATTAAGTCAATCAATATATCTGTTCATGTGCGTCGGTGGCATAGCGGTTAGGACTCTCGCCGATCATGTACATGGTCGGGGTTCGATCCCCGGTCGACGCACTCCTTTACCTCGCTAAGCCAGTAGTAAGACTGGTAAAGAGGGAAGGTTGGGCTAGCAACCCCACTGCTACAGAACCTTCAAACCTCTAGCTTGAAGCCCTATGTTCCACTGGGAACGTGAAGGAATACGTTCGACATAGTTTTGCTCCTTTCTACTGTTACCAACTTGCGAAATTTATTCACGGTGATTTATTATATCCCCTGTAATCTATCTAGAAGAGATAGAATACATCTATGTGTCGCAGAAACGATAACAATCAGTACCAGAAGAAGTATATTAAGCCTCTTTGTTTACCTTGGCCTAAAATAAGGTCAATAAATCCTCCATAAATATTGGTAATTAACATTTATAATTCCTATTCCATTCTTCTCCATTTGTTTCATCAACAATTGTTTGTTTTAGACTTTTTTAAGAGTGCATGACCTTTCTTATAATTAAGAGTTAGTTTGTAGGGAATTTACCTGGTTCAAAGTTTGATCACGGATTGATACCAATTACAGAACCATTGAAAACTAGCTGGAATTAGTGGACAGCTGTTTCGTCCTAGTTCGGAACTCTTCAGCAATGCGCATCCATGGTCCCACCAGGGATCGAACCCAGGACCTTTAGATTACAAGGCGAAGCTTGTTGACCACGCAGATAACTAGGCCGAGATTCAGTGACGCGTGAATTCTAACTTCTGTCAACTCGTGATTTTAGCGAACCACTAGCCAATGTCATCTCCGAGTATTTGTTCTCCCACTCGACCTGGTCGACCCCAGTGATCACAACTTCTCGCTAGAACTTCGGGCAACTTCGTCCTGTAGTTAGTCACTAGTGAGCATTAGATTAATTCTCAAATGTTGGTTTGTAGGGATTCCATTTGTTACAAGTTTGATTACGGACTGATGTCGGTCAGGGAATCATTCTGTCCATTACCCTAAGTTTGCTTAATGCTTTTCAAATATATTATTGTAGATACACAATCCTTTTCATTCTACTTTGTTCAATTCTTTATTACCTGAAAATTGTTCACTAATAGTATTTTTGTGTTTACTGCATACCCTCAATGATATATTATTATCATCATTATTATTCTGATGCTCGCTAGTGACTTGCTACAGGTTGGAGCTTCCTGGAGTTCTAGTGAGAAGTCGTGACCAGTGAGGTCCAATTAGAAGTCAGGTGTGTGGATGGATTTCCCACCAACGACAATAGTTGGGGTCGCGCTAAAATCACGAATTGGTAGAAGTTAGAATTCATGAGCCATTGAATCGGGTCCCAGTGGCTGAATGGTATACGAGCTAACTTGCCTTGTAACCGGAAGATCCTGGGTTCGAATCTCAGTGGGTGCGTACTTCCGATGATTCCCAAACTAGGATGAAACAGCAGCTGTCCAGTACTCCCTGGTTTTCAATGGTTCTCTAACTGATATCAGTCCGTGATCAACTCGTAAAATCATTATTATTGTTATTTTTCATCATTTAACTTAAATCTAGCCTATCCCGTTAGTTGGTTTATTTCTCTGTAGTATTCGTACTGTCTCTCACACCATCCCTTGAAACCTGTACTTTTGTTGAGCGTATATTTATACAAAAACATCACTGAATTGGTTGAAAGATTTCATAATGAGCTGACATCAGTTGGAGTAATAGAAAGCTGTTTCATCCTAGTTTGGGACTCCTCATCAGTACACACCTACCACGGGCTTTCGAACCCAGGACCTTATGATTACAAGGACAGCGAGCTCGTAGACCATTAAGCCACTGGGACCCGATTCAACAGCTCATGATGAAATCGTCCAATCAATCAGACGAAAATCCCTACAAAACCAATACGTGAAAAAAACCACTAAATAATTCTATTTATCTCATTTTCCTATTTTCCATACATGTTATGTGTATTTTTTAAAATTTTTTTTGATTACAGCTTGATTCCACACCGTGTTTTCGGTACAAGTGTGGAATTTTCAGCATGTGATATAGGTAGCCCAAATTTCGCAGGCCGAACACTGATATCAGGTGTGCGTCGGCAGGGGATCGAACCCCGGACCATGTGCATGGTCGGCGAGAGTCCTAACCATTGTGCCACCGACGCACACAATTTTCTAACATTTTTCAATTTATAACTGTAAGACTTGAGGAAGCGTTTAGTGGAACCACAACTGTTCACTCTAGGTATTCCCGTTCAGTAATATAGATATATATATAAACCGCCTCGAAGGAACTGACGTCTCCTCAGGGATTTGAACCCGTATCACCCGATGTTTCAGTCGGTGGTCTTACCATTAACCTCTTATGTGACTGCATTGGATATACTGATTGGTGACTAAGGTGTGAAGAGTGCCCTGTGTCTAATCTTGGTGCTGACTGAATTATATCAGTGAAGTTTAAATCAGTTACTTCGTCACCGCAGATGCACACTACCTACGAGTGTCAGCAAGCACGAAACGTCGATCCAGTGCTTTATACCAATAGCCTTCAACAATGCAACACGAATTTATAGTGCATTGTGATAGTGAGACACCTGGTTTATTGATCATATTGCAAACCTGACTTCTAGAATTTAAGTGTTAATTTTTAGTGATTTGATTGATTACAAGAATGATCACGAGTTAACATCATTTAGAGATCCAGCTACATATATATAGGCAGAAGTTGTGATGCATGGGCCATTAGGATGGTTCTTAGTGGTCTGGGACCTTGCCTTGTAAGCATAACGTCCTGGGTTACGACCCCAGTGGGCGCGTACTGCTGGACAGTATTCCCCGGTGGTCCCCAACGCTTGTGTAAGTGATGTCAGCTGATAAACTTATCCTGTACTTCAGTCAGTCTTAAAGTATGTTACACATTTACAATCTATGTGATTATATTAAATTAGAAATCCTCATTGATAAATACTATTTGTTTCATAATATAAAGCAAGCACTTTGCCTACAAAAACAATTTGTACGATTTCTTCCATTACCTTGGGCTTACTTTTATCCTCTGATTCATAACACTTCAACATGCCTTCTTTATTCCATGCAGTATCATCTGGTCTTTGTTTGTTTTATTTTTTATTTCACTTAATGCTATCATATTCTCAGGTTTCATTCTTGTAAGATTTAATAGTGTGAAATACTCCCATATCAATAATTAAAAGTCAGCCAGAATGAAGAATATTCTTTAAGGTAACATTCACCATGTCAGGTTCTTGCAACTATACAATGTCATATATGCATGTCATTACACTTATCATAGCCACTTATGCGGCAGTTACATTTTTACGTTGAATAACAGATTAGTTACAGAGTGACAAAATAATTTGTATTTGTGTGACAAACAAACAAATCAAGTGGTTATTTCGGTTAAGCAGTTTTACGTATAGGTGGGGGTGGGGTGAAATTAAGAGGTTAAAGGTCATCATAACAAATAACTAATAGATGTTAGTGACAAGATATCTAAGTTTTCAAGGAGCGATGGCTGAAAATTAATTACGGAATTCAAGATAAGTTGATTCTTAGGCTTTGACAACAGGTTACTACATAATCAAGAAATTTGTAAACTAGCAATGATGACTAAGAAGAATAGGATGACTCAGAAGAGTTACGTAAAATGCAAACAAGTTAATTGAATTAGCTCGAATTGTAAAAATTGAAAAAAACTGTCAAAATTAACAAAGTCAAAAGATGGTAGTTACAAGGGGAGGGGGAAAATCGTCTTTAACAACTTAATACATAAATATGTAGTTGGTCATGGTAAAGAAAGGGGCTGTACAAATTTCTTTTGAATTCACACACAGATTTGGCTTGTTCAGATGAATTCCGATTGCCTCTGCTGTATGTGAAATTCGTGCTCGTGGACCATGCGGGAGGTTGGGTGATATACGATAAATAACTTGACAAGCTCTGTTATAGTCGATTTGATGTCCAGTCAGTATCGACGAGATGAGCTAGTATCGAGTTGTATAGCTTTGTTCGGACCTTTACCAAACCAAGATGGGAGGTGTTCAGAAATTCGACTATGATCTTGGCTGATCGTACGCCCTATGTAACTAGCTCCGTACTGGCTGTTATCATGAATTAAAAGTCAGCCAGATTGAAGAATATTCTTTCAAGTAACATTCACCACGTCAGGTTCTTGCAACTATAAAATGTCATTGATATAAGAATAAAATTTGTGCACTGTGGTAAAGTGTAATTCCATTATGGGTAAATTTTGTTTTGATAAAGTCTAACTGTGTTATACAGTAATGTTTACTGATGCACAATTTATTGCTCATAATAATATCAAGGTAATCACATGACTTCCTAAATTCATTTATATAGTTCCATTGTTTTTCACTTGATTTGATTGGTAGTAATATTTTCCATATTTAAAAAATATGTCATATATATATATATATATCATTACACTTATGATAGCCAGTTATGCGGCAGTTACATTTTTACATAGAATAACAGATTAGTTATAGAGTGACAAAATAAATTGTATTTGACATTTGTAAAAAAATTATATTTGTAAAATCTCAGCGAAATTGAAATGATTAATTCCAACGTTGTATTTGTTTGACAAACGTTCTGGTTTGAATTCAGTTGCAAAATATTGTGAAATGTGAGTCGATGATGAAGGTGATGAGTCATGATAGATTCGTTTATGTAATCTGCGGAGGACAATTTGAAAAGTTGGTTCAAATTTGTAAAAGGTATCAGGTAAGAGGCTAGTACAAAACAGTATGCATGAACGTTTCCTTTTTGAATATAAAGTTCTGGTTTGGCGGATCTCATTGCAACAGCTTCAGTTATATGTAGAAGACGTAGGCGAACTGTGCGTGACAAGGATCTTAGAGTGTGGTAAATATATATATAACCTTGAAGGCTATGTGATGTTCTGTGTCCACCATGCGTGATGGAATTAATGTGATTTTGCCGTTTCTGCATCGAGCTCGTAAGTGTTCTCGAATCCGTAGACGAAACTGCCTATTCGTACACCTTATATAACTTGAACCAAAGGAGTAATTGAGACGATATATACATGAGGAGGAGCTAAGATTAAGTGAGACGTCTTTTAGTTTCTGGCTGAACATTGGACGTCTACTGAAGGATAGGAACAGATGTCCTGCTAGATGCTGGGATAGGATCTCTGTAGGTCAAACTTGGATTAAAATTCCTTCTCCTCTCCAGGAGTGCTCTTACCTCTTATCTCTTTTTCTTTTCTTTTGTTTATTTTTGTTCAAGTATTAGTTTTGTAGGGATTTTTGTTTGATTTTTTGGAGGATTTCATCATGAGCTGAAATCAGTTAGAGAACCAGTGGAAAACCTGCAGGGAGTACTAGACAACCAGCTGTTTCGTCCGTCCAGCTAGGGACTCTTAGCAGTGCACACCCACCAAGGTTTGAACCCAGGACCTTCTGGGTACAAGACGAGCTCGTAGACCATTAATCCAGTGAGAACCGATCCAACGGCCAGTCATGAATTCTAACTTCTGCCAATTCATGACATAGCGTGACCACTTCTCATTGTCTTCTTCGATGAGTTACTGCCTCGCCTTTAACCTGCTGTACCCTACTTGTCACAGCTTCCCACTAGAACCCTCTTATCTTCTTCTTAGTAGTTCTAGCCACAATGTTTTACAATTTGTACTCTTTCTTCTTTCAATAAAATCGAATTTTCCATTTATACTATTCTGATATAAGTGTAACAACAGAAGGCAAGGGTCAGGCAACAGATCCTTATTAAGAAATCAAAGCATATTTATATATTTTTTACATTATTATAGATTAGTTAAGCAACAACACAGTTCGATGTTTCTCATAAGTTAATCTTTCATCTATTGTGACTGTTTCTTGAATGTCAAATCATCTATATGTTAACTGTATCCGCCTAGGCAAAGTCTCCTGTGGTCGGTTTTGAATCAGTCTTTGTTCATATTTTCTCACGACAAATCTTGAGAACGTAAACATTGACGTAAATTACTGTCTACCAATTTGGCTAGTAGACAGCTCTCACCACATAAGTAACTTGGTCATTGTGGTAAACTATAACTCCATTATTATTCATGATATTATATTTTTTCCCAATATTTGACATAACCTGTTTCTGCGAGTTGATCACAGATAGATATCAGTCAGAGAACCACTGAAAACCAGGGAGTAATGGACAGCTGCTGTTTCATCCTAGTTTGGGAATCATCGGCAGTACGCACCCACTGAGAAGTCGTGACCAGTGAGGTCCAATTAGATGTCACGTGTGTGGATGGATGTCCCACCAACGATAGTGGTTGGGGTCGCGCTAAATCACGAATTGGTAGAAGCTAGAATTCATGAGCCATTGAATCGGGTCCTAGTGGCTGAATGGTATACGAGCTTGCCTTGTAACTGGAAGGTCCTGGGTTCGAATTCCAGTGGGTGCGTACTTCCGATGATTCCCAAACTAGGATGAAACAGCAGCTGCCCAGTACTCCATGGTTTTCAATGGTTCTATAACTGATATCAATCCATGATCAACTCGTAAAACATAACTAACCCTTACAAACCAAACTATAGAAAAATAACCTGTTTCATTTCGTCACATATTGATTATTTCATGATGAAGATCCACTTACAACAGTCTTACTAACATACTAGCCAATCGCCTGACAGGTTTTATAACCTTGAAATGATTTCTATCTATGGCCAAGTTAAAATTTAAGTACCGCTAACTACTAGTGGAGTGCAACCTCACCAATGACCTTGAGGCGCTAACTGAGCAAGTTAGTGAAACCTGCGAAATAATGTTGTCATCATCATCAAAATATGCTCATCGAAGTGTTATGCTATCAAATGGGATATCTGGGATGTTTCAGTTTACGTTTGGGAAAGATTAAGTTACGCTTTAAGCCAGGGACAAGTTAGGCTTAGGTTAACCTAATAAAGGTGAAATTAGGGTTGGTTCGAGTAAGATTACAGTTAGTTTAGGGATTTTTCATGTAAGGGTTAGGTTCAGGAAAGATTAGGGTTACTGTAAGGGTTAGAAGACCTAAATAATTACATGCATAGAATGTGGTTAAATTATTCTGCTGATATTAGAATAGAACTTGTGCACTATGGTAGGGTACAATTCCAATGTGCGTAAAATTTATTTTGATAAAGTCTCACAATTTTATTAGTAATATTTACTGATCATGTTTCGAACACAATTTGTTGCTCATTTTATACTACTGTTAACACTATGAGACTTTATCAAAGCAAATAATAGCCAAAATCGAATTATACTCTGTTGATACTCCAACTTCAAACTGAGAGCTATTTTTATCACATGTGAGAGGGAGGTATCCTCTGTAACACTTTTCTACAGTTTTTATGCATTTTTGTCTTCATAAATATATGTATTCCATACACAAAAATTCCTCCTTCATGTGATTGGTGCGTTCGAGGTTATTTGCTGATTGGCAGTTATTGGTGCTTAAAGTTTAACTTCGCCCTATCTGTTATCCTTAACTAATCACCATAATTGTCTCGCCTATATAGGTAAGATTTTAAAATTACATTCATCTCAGTACATTTGTCACACAAATACTACTGTGGTAGTGTGATGTAGACAATGTGTCCAACGGAATACGAGTTCACATACTCCCACAGTTCAATATTCAATTAGCTACATAGTAATATATGTCTTATTTGAACATTCTATTTCATGTCGTTTAATGTACACTAAAATCATAAGCTCAGTGACTAGTTAAAGCATATAAGACTGTACAGATATAAACAGCTGTTTGATCATTATAATAAAGGTTTTTGTATTTCCCAATGAATGAAAAACAAAACGATATTACTGTTTTTACTGACGTTTCGCTATTTAATGCTGCTAATAGCTTTATCACTTGATCACTTGAAAATATACCCTGGCTTTCGTGTCTTGCCTCCTGCCGTTACACTACTATTTATTTCGTCACCATAATACTACTATTAATATACCATTATTATTATTATTATTATTATTATTATTATTATTATCAATGTCATTACTCTGCCTAAAAATGTATCCCCCACATAACTGGCTGTTAGTTAATTGTGACGATGAATATTATATTTTGTAGTTGTGATACCCTGAAGAGGAGAATTTTTATTGAAAAGAATATTTATCGATTGGAATGACTTCTAAATTCCTTATCTCCTCCATCTTCTGGCATTTGTGACCTGACAAATTCACACCTGTTTCAGGTTAGACCACGGATTCATATCATTGAAAAGACGGTTGCATTGGAGGAAATTTCCTCTTCGACGAAGTCATCAACTAGATAGAGCTGTACATTCGTGTATTTTTTAAGTAAATGCGTGAGAAAGTCCCAGAACTATTTCCGGTCAAAGGTTAAATTAATCAAATTAATAAGAGTTATAAACGGAAGACAGGTAGTGGTACTATCCTAAATATATTTCAGGTCAAAGGTCAAATTAAAGATATGACAATGTGTAATAATCAGGAAGATCGGGTAGAAAAGACATAATAAGATTGTAATTACTGGAAAACTTGTCAGTTTGTATAATCACGCATTAAGGACGTAGTATTAAAAAAAATAGGTAGGAGGTTCAGACATATCAAAATAAAAATTGAAAAACCACAACTAGTAATTTGCAAATTCATTGATATAAGAATAAAACTTGTGCACTATGGTAAAGTGTAATTCCATTACGGGGTAAAATTAAGAGGTTAAAGGTCATCAAAACAAATAACTAATAGATGTTAGTGACAAGATATCTAAGTTTCAAAAGAGGGGTGAAAATTAATTACGGAATTCAAGATAAGTTGATTCTTAGGCATTGGCAACAGGTTACTACATAATCAAGAAATTTGTAAACTAGCAATGATGACTAAGAAGAATAGGATGACTCAGAAGAATTACGTAAAATACAAACAAGTTAACAGAATTAGCTCGAATTGGAAAAATTAGAAAAGAAAATTGTCAAAAGTAACAAAGTCAAAAGACGGTAGTTACAAGGGGAGGGGAAAATCGTCTTTAACAACTTAATACATAAATATGTAGTTGGTCATGGCGAAGAAAGGGGCTGTACAAATTTATTTTGAATTCACACACAGATTTGGCTTGTTCAGATGAATTCTGATTGCCTCTGCTGTATGTGAAATTCATGCTCGTAGACCATGCGGGAGGTTGGGTGATATACGAGAAATAATTTTCCAAGCTCTGTTAGAGTCGATTTGATGTCCAGTCAGTATCGACGAGATGAGCTAGTATCGAGTTGTATAGCTTTGTTAGGACATTTGCCGAACCAAGATGGGAGGTGTTCAGAAATTCGACTATGATCTTGGCTGATCGCGCGCCCTATGTAACTAGCTCCTACGCACGGGCAGTTAAACTAGTAAATACCCATGAAACAGGGCAGTCTGTCTTTACTTCTTGAACTAAGAATTGGTTGGCTAGTGAATACACAGCATAGCTTAGTTGCTTTGATAGTCCTTTTGAAGGTCATTCTCAAACGCTGTGATAAGATCTCACTATTGACATCACCCATGAATTGCAACTTTATGAAGGCTGACTTTACATTCATCTCAGTACTTTTTTCACACAAATACTACTGTGATAGTGTGATATAGACAATGTGTCCAACGGAATATTAGTTCACATATTCCCACAGTTCAATACTGCATTATCAACATTACGCTATATTTATTTGAATATATATATATATATATATATATATATATATATGAACATTCTATTTCATGTCATTTAATTTAAACCGAAATCATACGCTCAGTGATTGTTTAAAGAATATAAACAGTATAGAAATAAATAGATGTTTGATCGCTTGAAAATATACCCTGGCTTTCGTGTCTTGCCTTCCGCTGTTACAATATATTTGTCGAAGTTGATATGTAGCAACAGAAGACAAGGGCCAGGCAACAGATCGTTTATTAAGGAAAATCAACACATATTTATAGATTTTAATGTACATTATTGTAGATTATTGTTAGCAGGACAACACAGTCTTCTGATTGATTGTTTGTCACAGAAAGTTAACCTCGCATCTCTTTGTAGCTGTGTCAGATCATCCATATGCTAACTGTATCCGCCTACGCAAAGCCTTTGTTCTCATTTTATTACCACCAATATTGGGGACATAAACATTGATGTCAATTACTGTCTACCAACTTTGGCTAGCAGCCAGCTCTCACCACAGATTCTTTTTTATTGTCACAATGTTCCCGTGATTGTTATGTGTTTAATTTTAAAAAGAAACTTTAAAAATTAACAGCGTGTGTAGAGTATTCAACTGGCGACTCCTATCGAAATTTATGAGTTCATTAAATATGGCTGCTTTTTTTTACAGTTGTTACTCTTTTTATATGTACTACTCCAAAAAAGTATTTTCAAAAATGACGCAGTTTATGATTTGACTACTCATTACAGACAAAAGTAGGAATGGTTACTACTGATGACAAATGCTATTGTAAATTCGATCCAGACAAAGACAAAAAATAATTCAACATAAAACTGAAAAATGTGTATGATTAACGTGATTCAAAGTGATGGAGATGTAAGACAGAAGACAAGGGTCAGGCAACAGATCGTTTATTGAGGAAATCAAGAGAAATTTATATTTTTATGTACATTATTATTCGTTATTAATAGCAGCCCTAATAGCTCAGTGGTAATGTCTCTGACTGCAGCACTGGGTGACGCGGGTTCGAATCTCAGAAGGGACATGATTTCCTTCAAGGTTGCAGATACGCTTTGCTGACGAGTGCCAACTAGCACGAAATCTAAGTCTCTTTGGTCTTCTGACCTTGACGCGCTTTTCGATTACTACGCTACATTTAGTTATTTACATAAAACTCTTGTTTCTGTGGAATTTCTTGCCAAGAAGTTGTGGAACTTATATTAATTATTTGCCTTTCGAACATTGAATCTGTGGATATAATCTTGTTGACCGATAATACCTATAACTATCTGCTAGGCATTTTGTGACTGTCTAACACTAACTAATATCTATAATTATATATATTGATGGATCTACATATCCAAGTCGGCTCAATTCAGTGAGTTTTGGTATCATTTTGGTTAACTGTACTTGACTGTGACATTATTATTGTTGTTGTCTCTTGTTGTGAATTATTTTCCTTTTGCTGGTGTTGTACTGATTGCTTTATTCCTTGATTTCCTGGTTTTAAGGGGAGCAACCCACAAGGTTGCTTCTCTGTAAACTATATTTTAATGTAACAACCCCCTTCTCAGGCGTGAGGCTAGCAACCCCACCCTGTAAACAAAGTTGCTACAGAAACTTCAGCATGATGAATCTCCTTGCGCCAAAAGAAAAAGTCTGTGTGGGGACATGGAATGTCCGCACCATGTACGAGATTGGCAAAGCTTCTTAAATCGCAAACGAGATGAAAAGATACGGAATCCAAGTACTGGGAATATGTGAAAGCAGATGGAACGGGAATGGACTCACTCAGAACCGAGCGCAGTGGAGACGCGCAGCTGAAGCCCTATGTTCCTCTAGGAATTAAAGGAAATAATAATACGATAATTACTAGCAGAGAAACAGCGTCTTCTGATTGGTTGTTTTCTCACTGAAAGTTAATCTGTCATCTCTTTGTGGCCATTTCTTTGAAGGTCAGACCATATATCTGCGAATCGTATCCGCCCACGCAAAGTTTTTGTTCTTGTTTTTTTCTCATGACCAAGATTTGGGAAGTAAACATTGACGTAGATTGCTGTCTACCAATTTTGGCTAGCAGACAGCTCTCACCACAGAGAGAGAGAAAGAGAGCGCAGTTAAGATATAACATCTATGTTATGATAGGGTACGAAATTGTAGTAAAAAGGCGACGAATAGACCAAGAAAAAGGCTTACTGCATAGTAGATATAATAGATAGTGAAAAGCATTAGGAAGATGAACAATGTCTAAGAATGGTTTAGCTAATCAATGAAGTGTTAAAGTTTAGGCAAAGCACGATCGATACAAACTCAACTTCTTATCCTCCAACTCCTATAGCATTTAGAAAAAACAAAAAAATTGAGCAAAGAATATCCTTTTCGATAATTTCCTCTTCTGGCTCTACAGTAATATATATATATATACTACCGTGCTTTGCCTAAACATCAACCCCCTTCATCTCCTAAACAGGTATTTACTAGGCGATTATTTTGTGAACTTATTATGTCGCCATTTTGTTTCAACCAAATATTGGTTTTTGGATGCAGAATACATATTATTAAACCTATTGGGGTACCCATTGTCTACCTGTATTTTGTGAATTCTCCCATATTCATTGTTCACCAACCTTTTTAGAACAAAGTCTGGTCTTCTGTGAGAGCGGTTTTTTGTATGAAATGGGACGAAAGCTGTTAAATGGTGAATATTGACTCGTCCAAATTTCACATAGTTTATACCAATCTTCATAAATTGGTGGATGGTGATTGGCATCCACCAGGTTGCGCATTTCGTCTTATTTGGGGCCTGTCACTGGATGTGACTCCCCAGTAAGTCGTGGTAACCCCACTGGGGCTCGAGCCCAGTACTTATCGTTTCAGATGCCAAAGGGTTATCCATTAGACCATTTTGGCCTTGAGAGCCACCTCTTTTCATCGGGTGTCAGTTATTATTTATGTGTAATTTAGTTTTGATTTTCCTGTTGATTTGCTGTGTGGGTACATGCAGTGACGAGTCCCAAATGGGACGAAATGCACATCCTGGATTTTACTGCTAGTCTTCACCCACTAAAATTATTTCAAGTTAATCTTCATACATCGTCAAAGCATCTTTATGAGGGGCCAGCCAAAGTGTCAACAAAGATCAAACATTTTGGTTCAGTCAATCAGCGGGAAAATCAAAATGGAGTTAGAAATAAATACTCAGGTCTAAAAAACTTATTTCATTTAACATCTCATATTCACATGTGAATTTCACATTTAGATAACTTAAATTAAACAGGGTGATTCAATCATTTGCTTAATTCTGACTGTCACATATAATAAACGTATCATCCGCTTTATTACATCATTTTCTTTACTTTCCTTGACCTGTGGTAAGTACTTTTGTGTGCATAAATAAGGCCATTATGATAAATATATTGGTGAATTATAACCTGAAATTGCACTTTTCTTTATATTATATTATGTAAACATGAAAATCACTGCAAAATAGATTACAAACTGTTTGGTGTTTCGTCCCACTTTGGGACTCTTCGCTAGTAACCATCCATGACTTCATTGAGGATCGAATCCAGCATCTTCGGGTTACGAGGCGAGCATGGTTGTCATTAAACCTCAGGGAAGGAATCCAATGGCCAGTCAAGTTAACAACACTGGTAATAAAGGGTAGCGATTTAAAAAGGGTGGGAGAAGAAAATATTATTCAATTAAGAAATAAACTAGCAATAAAAAGACGAAACAAAAATTACGTATTTGATGTTAAGATAGGTCAGATCCATGGTAGACTTTTTAATGACTGAACAAACTTCTTTTGTATGCAGAGTTCAGGTTTTAATATGTGAATTGGCATTGCTTCTGCGGTTTGAAGAAGCTTGAATTGTACCCGTTTAGCTAAATTCTCACTTATTCTGTAGATTACTGAAAAGTTACTTTGTGGGTTTGCTTGGTGCTCCGATTCGATCAGGTGTTCCAGAATAGAACTTCCGGGTGGGGTGGAGGACCTTTTTTCTCCTTTATAAAACCATGAGGGTTAGTGTTCGATGATACGTTTGGATACCAAACACTGGGTACGGCTTTATAGTCGTTATTTATGCTAGAATGAGTACAATGGTCTCAGTAATTATTATTCACATGAAATATACTATAAAAGTAAGTGAGCCTCTAAAAATCAATTTTCAGAAGTTTAACAGATATGCAGCACAGGATGCTTACTTTATTAATACACGTTAAGAACTTATACAACCAGGCGGATTACAATTTCAAGTATGAAAGGATTGTAGAAGATGACAAAATATTTCAACTTTCAGCTAATCACTGACTGGAGATACGTTAACCGTAGGAAATGACAATCCTGAGTTATTGTTATGCACTTCTAAAGAGCGTCAGAAAAAAAATAACACTCGCTTTTTAGTTTTCAATAAGTCTGAAGTTATTCTTGATAATGTGATGAAAACAATAGTCGCCTGCTGATATGCAGAAGCCTAAAGAACAAGATCCCGCACCTGTGTACTTCTGTGTATATATATTAGTCCACCTGTTGCTTTGGAGCCAGGTACATCGGTCGTTCAACGCGCATCCTTTCAAAAAGGGTCAAAGAACACTATCCATCGTGGCTGCAGAAATGAAATAATGATTGCATAAGGAGTGCAATAATCGAACACCTCGTCAACACTGGTCATTCTATCTCAACAAACGCCTCCCCGTTCAGAGTAATCTACAAAGTGAAGAACAACCTTCCAAAGACAATACGATTCCGTCTTCTTTGCATCGCAGAAGCTCTAGCCATTCAGTTGGAGAAACCAGAACTGTGCACTTCTACTCTCATGGTAACAACTCTGCTGATTTGACTGAACTTTTGTTTGTTTGTTTGATTTAACTTAACTTTTGTTTGTATGCTTATTTTTCTACTTAAAACTCGTGTAATTCCGCATATTATTTTGTTTCCATGTACACCCTGAGTACAACTCTTTCATCAAACTATTCATGTTATTACGTAAATCTTCTTTAACAATCGTTTGTGACAACTCATCACTTTTGTTACTACTCTCTTATATCAACATCCAATTCACCCGAACTTAATAATTGTAATTTCGTTTGACAAATTTAACGTGCACACACACATACAAAACAACCATATATACTTGCGATTGTACAGCTATGAAAATGAATTCGCCGGAAAAGAGACTCTTCGCTGAATTACTGGTCTTCTGAAAAGAATTTCTCGGAATACTATAAATTTACTTGATAAAACTATTATTTTTGGATTCTCTGTTGATTGATCTTATTCAGTCAAAATAGTCGATGTCTGCTGGTATGTCAGCTGCGTCTCACTAGGGATGCTTAGACTATTTTGATATGGTTGTGTTGTCTGAGCTGGGTAATTAATTCGCAAATTACCTACCCAGTTCAGAGAACACAACCACATCAAAATCATCCACCTGAGCTACAAATCTTTTCCATCATATGCTTGGACTATGTCCTGAAGATAAACATGATGCCTCGTAGTGGACTCCAGGATGCGTATTTCATCTTATTTTGGACTCAAAAGCAGCATCTCAAATGAGCTCATTTGAATAGATTTTCCGTAATTCTGATAAATATTGCTTAGCGGTAACCGGTAAACCATTGATTCTGTGAAAAACATAGCTGACTTTATTTTCAATCTAATAACTAGTGGTGACTGACCATTACCTAAGCTGCAGTTTTATTTGTGAAACAGATTGGTGTCCTTTATTTGGTGTGGTTGTGTTCTCTGAGCTGGATAGTTTAACTGTGATGGGTTTTCATTATCCGTGTAGACAACATCTTCAACGCCTAAGAGTTGTACAGAACATCACTGTTGACGGGGATGCAGAGAATCTACTGGATAAATGAATTGCCAGGAAGGATCACGTTTCGAAGAAGTAAAGTCTAATTATGTGCATATATTAGACATACAATTTTTCACTTTTCTCATTATTCTTTGTATTTTGAAGATTGACTTTGTTGGCAGTTTGAGATTATTATTACAAGTCCAAATTTGGTAAAACATCAATTGATTAAAAATGCCCATTAAAATTTTCAAAAGGATAGACACGGAACAAAGAGAACTCTTTTCGATAAACCAAGTGAGTTAATTACAAAGAAATTAAGAAAAGCAGTTCAAAGAACTTTTAATGCTGGCGAACTACACATCTTATTCTCTACAAGACCGATGGTGCTACCTCGACTGAAAGATGAAGTACCCAGACTGGCCACTTCAAATTGTATTTATCAATTCAACTGCGCTTGTGGAGCGAGTTATGTTGGCCGTTGCTCTAGGAACTTGATTTTTCGTGCTCCTTCGAGAACATATCCCACTATGGCTAAGTAAAGGTGTAGTTAAAAGTATTAACAGCTCGATATTAGACCATCTGGTGCAAACCGATCACAAAGCCAGCGTAGACGAATCCTTCTCCATAATATACCGGGTGCCTAACAAACTACCAAAATCGTCGAAGCACCGCTTACTCCAAACAACAGAGGCTATTGCAATTCGCCTCAAACAACCAGCGCTCTGTGTCCAAAAGAAACAAGTCCAGCCCCTACTACTGCCTTGGCCCTCAGTAGAGACTATAAACTCATGAATTTGTACCATTATCTTTCCTAATTCTTCTGACATTCAGTTTATTTGATGTTGATGCTGTTCAGCTGTAATTTATCAATATTATTGATTTGATGTTATTTAAACCACATTAATGTCGTTCATAAGACTAACTCATTCATTCATTATAATGTACATCTAATTGTAGAACCTGATGATGAATTTATCGAAAAGAGTTCTCTTTGTTCCGTGTCTATTCTTTTGAAAACATTAATTGGTATTTTGAAGAATTATGGGGGTTTACGGGGGAAGTTTGTGGAATTTTAGAGCTTTGCGGGGGGGGGGGTTCTTCGGGGTAAAATATTGAGTTTTCCCTAAATCTTTACACTGCTTTCCATTTTTTATTTGGATTACTTCGGTGTTACGCAAGGCGTTTCGGAATTCTCCATGAGGGATATACTTGTCTAACCTAATAACCTTAACAATGTTTGTTTTTCGATAAATAAAGGAAAACGAAATTTGCAGTATAAATAATTTGCAGTACGATTTTCCGAAGCCATCGCAATCAAACCATTCAAATCAGACTTATGCATACAGAAAGAGAGTGTGATTAACCTCTCACTCCCAGGGTAAATGAATTTTGATTTTGTTTACATTAATTTGTCATCTAATTCAGTGATCTCAACTCACTGAACAAATCTCAATCTTATAAACTGTAACAACTATTGTTTTTTCAGTTGCTATGTGAACCTACAAGCTAACACTCTTTTCCATAGTTTGGTTTGTGAGGATTAATTATGTTTTACGAGTTGATCACGGACTGATATCAGTTAGAGAACCATTGAAAACCAGGGAGTACTGGACAGCCGCTGTTTCATCCTAGTTTTTGGGAATCATCGGCAGTACGCACCCACTGGGATTCGAACCCAGGACTTTCAGGTTACAAGGCAAGCTCGTATACCATTCAGCCACTGGGACCCGACTCAATGGCTCATGAATTCTAACTTCTACCAATTCGTGATTTTAGCGCGACCCTAACTATTGTCGTTGGTGGGACATCCATCCACACACGTGACTTCTAATTGGACCTCACTGGTCACGACTTCTCACTAGAACTCCAGGAAGCTCCAACCTGTAGCAAGTCACTAGCGAGCATCAGAATAATTTTCTATAGTTTGGTTTGTGAGGATTAGTTATGTTTTACGAGTTGATCACGCGTACTGCCGATGACTCCCAAAAACTAGGATGAAACAGCAGGTGTCCAGTACTCCCTGGTTTTCAATGGTTCTCTAACTGATATCAGTCCGTGATCAGCTCGTATAACACTCTTTTGTTAATTTTTTCTGTTTTCTGTCTTACCCGTCCCCCCTCTTTTCTACTTTGAAAGCGTATAAATTGATGATGAAAACTTAAACTAAAAATTGTAATGCTTACATTTTGGATGCGTCAGTTTTATAGTATTTCTTCTCTACTACCACTTAAACATTAAAGTATGTTATTATCATCTATATAACCATTGTAATTTTAGGTAGTCTGCAGCTGATGAGAACCTGTGAAATAGAATGATATCATTTTATACTGTAAATTTCATCTTCCTTTCTTTATCGAAATTTGTCAAGGGAACCAAATATATCCAGTGTCTGTTTTATTCTTCACAAGTCAACTTATCTTTATCTTCATTTGAAACGATCAGTATCGATCGTTTCCTTGACCTAGTATTTGACCTCTTTTACCACGTGACTTATTCCGTATTGATTGATAAATCTGATTTATGTCAACATATCTGTTAAGTGAACATTAATTTCGGACACATTCAGTATTTTCGTAGCCTTAAAATTTTCTCAGTATATTACATTTAAATTGTTCAGTACATTAATGTATTAAACGACATCAAGGTGTACAAATGATCCATGCAACAAGTTGAAAACTTTTAGATAATCAGCGGAATTTAGATGAATTTTAATGAAACCATTTGCTTTTATTTGAGAATTAAGTATTTCAATTATCTTCAAAATTCATTGGTTCTCAAATGGTAGAGTGGTTGTTAGCTACACACGTGGTCTGAGTTCAGTTACCGGTAGACACAGACTTAAACCTCACCTGGTTAACTAGCCTAGAGAGAGAGGGGAAGGTTTGGCATGAGGCTGGCGAGCCCGCCTCGTAAAAACATACAACACAATGGTTACTGATACTTCAATGCTTGAAGTCACATGTTTTACTCGTAACGCAAGAGATGAAACGAAATCATTTACAAAATCTATTTTATAAGTTTTTCTGAGAGTTTTTAACTGTGCAATGTGAATTTCAAGTGCAAAATTTTTATGAGTGATAAAGTGTTTGAAGTAATCGAGCATTAGAATTTAACGGCAAAGTTAAACTTTAAGCATCACCAACTACCAATCAGCGAATGACCTTGAACGCACCAATCACGTGAAGGAGGCATTTTTGTAAATAAACATATATATGAAATAATATATATAAACTATAGAAAAGTGTTACGGAGCATACCTTGCTCTCAGATGTGCCTTAAACACCTTTCAGTTTTAGGTTGGAGTATCAACAGAGTGTAGTTCCATTGTAGATAAAATTAATTTTGATAATGTCTCATAGTGTAATACAGAAATATTTCCTGAGCAATAAATTGTGTTTGAAACGTCATCAGTTAATATTACTGTATAACACTGTGTGATTTATCAAAATGAAATCTTATCTATAATGGAGTTATAGTCTACCACAATGCCCAAGTTTTATACTTATATCAGAATAGTATAAATGGAAAATTCGATAGTATTGAAAGAAGGAAGAGTACAAATTATAAAACATTGTGGCTAGAACTACTAAGAAGAAGATAAGAGGGTTCTAGTGGGAAACTGTGACAAGTAGGGTAGGGCAGGTTAAAGGTGAAGCAGTTACTCATGGAAGAAGACAATGAGAAGTGGTCGCGCTATATCTTGAATCGGCAGAACTTAGGATTCATGGGCTGGTCATTGGATCGGGTCCCGGTGGATTAATGGTCTACGAGCTCGCCTTGTAACCAGAAAGTCCTGGGTTCGAACCTCAGTGGGTGTTACTGTGAATAGTCCCAAACTAGACGGACGAAACAGCTGGTTGTCCAGTACTCCCTGCGGGTTTTCCACTGGTTCTCTAACTGATTTCAGCTCATGATGAAATCCTCCAAACAATCAAACAAAAATCCCTACAAAACCAATACTTGAACAAAAATAAACAAAATAAAAGAAAAAGAGATAAGAGGTAAGAGCACTCCTGGAGAGGAGAAGGAATTTTAATCCAAGTTTGACCTACAGAGATTCTATCCCAGCATCTAGCAGGACATCTGTTCCTATCCTTCAGTAGACGTCCAGTATTCAGCCAGAAACTAAAAGACGTCTCACTTAATCTTAGCTCCTCTTCATGTATATATCGTCTCAATTACTCCTTTGGTTCAAGTTATATAAGGTGAACGAATAGGCAGTTTCGTCTACGGATTCGAGAACACTTACGAGCTTGATGCAGAAACGGTAAAATCAAATCACTTCCATCATGCATGGTGGATACAGAACATCACATAGCCTTCAAGGTTATATAGATATATACCACACTTTGAGATCCTTGTCACGCACAGTTCGCCTACTTCTTCTACATACAACTGAAGCTGTTACAATGAGATCCACTAAACCAGAACCTTATATTCCAAAAGAAAACGTTCAGACATACTGTTTTGTACTAGCCTCTTACCTGAAACCTTGTACAAATTTGAACCAACTTTTCAATTTCTCCTCCCCACATTACATAAATGAGTCTATCATGACTCATCACCTTCATTATCGACTCACATTTCACAATACTTTGCAGCTGAATTCAAACCAGAACGTTTGTGACACAAATACAAATTATTTTGTCACTCTATAACTAATCTGTTATTCAACGTAAAAATGTAACTGCCGCATAACTGGCTATGATAAGTGTAATGATTTATATATGACATTTTATAGTTGCAAGAACCTGACGTGGTGAATGTTACTTGAAAGAATATTCTTCATTCTGGCTGACTTTTAATTCATGATAACAGCCAGTACGAAGCTAGTTACAAGGGCGTACGATCAGCCAAGTTCATCATCGAATTTCTGAACACCTCCCATCTTGGTTTGGCAAAGATCCGAACAAAGCTATACACTCAATACTAGCTCATCTCATGGATACTGACTGGACATCAAATCGACTCTAACAGAGCTTGAAAATTATTTATCGCATATCACTCAACCTCCCTCATGGTCTACGACCACGAATCTCACATACAGCAGAGGCATCGGAATTCATTTGAACAAGCCAAATCTGTGTGTGAATTCAAAAGAAATTTGTACAGCCCCTTTCTTGCCATGAACAACTACATATTTATGTATTAAGTTGTTAAAGACGATTTTTCCCCTCCCTTTGTAACTACCATCTTTTGACTTTGTTACTTTTGACAGTTTTTTCAATTTTTACAATTCGAGCTAATTCTATTAACTTGTTTGTATTTTACGTAATTCTTCTGAGTCATCCTATTCTTCTTAGTCATCACTGTTATTTTACAAATTTCTTGATTATGTAATAACTTGTTGCCAACGCCTAAGAATCAACTTATCTTGAATTCCGTAATTAATTTTCACCCCCCCCCCCTTTAAAACTTAGATATCTTGTCACTAACATCTATTAGTTATTTGTTTTGATGACCTTTAACCTCTTAATTTTACCCCGTAATGGAATTACACTCTACCACAGTGCACAAGTTTTATTCTTATATCAATGAATTTGCAAATTACTGGGTGTGGTTTTTCAATTTTTATTTTGATATGTCTGAACCTCCTACCTATTTTTTTAATACTACGTCCTTAATCCATGATTACACAAACTGACAAGTTTTCCAGTAATTATAATCTTATTATGTCTTTTCTACCCGATCTTCCTGAATATTACACATTGTAATTTTTTAATTTGACCTTTGACCTGAAATATATCTAGGATAGTACCACTACCTGTCTTCCGTTTATTACTCTTATTAATTTTATTAATTTAACCTTTGACCGGAAATAGTTCTGGGACTTTCTCACGCATTTACTTAAAAAATACACGAATGTACAGCTCTATCTAGATGATGACTTCGTCGAAAAGAAAATTTCCTCCAATGCAACCGTCTTTTTAATTATATCAATCCGTGGTCTAACCTGAAACAGATGTGAATTTGTCAGGTCACAAATGCCAGAAGATGGAGGAGATAAGACGAGTGAAGTATCGTCAATCAAATGAGAGGGAATTTAGAAGTCATTCCGATCGATAAATATTCTTTTCAATAAAAATTCTCCTCTTTAGTGTTTTACACCTAAAAAATATATAATTCATCGTCACAATTAACTAACAGCCATTAACGTCTGTTTCAAATTACGCACTTCTGCATTTGATTGGTCGGTAGAGATTTGTTAAGGTCTTTATTGAGTAGTTTCGTTATTGGCTGCTGTAGTTTAGAGTTACTAGATGATATTACCCTCCAGTCACTCCATCCTGCTCATTATAGCTAAATATTTCAACACAGTTCTCCTGAGACTCAATACCTGGCAACCAATTTGCCACAGTTAGGTCACATGACGCGGATACTAACATGTAATGTCGGAAAATTAGAGTTCTCATCAATCCAGAGAACGCATAATGCGATTTTATTAAAAATTATCCACAAGAAAGTGTACAAAGCGAAGTTTCAACCTTCGTGCCGGATGAGTCCAGCCTATATGTGTGGAGTGTCTTATGGTGTGTGTCAGATAAATAGCTCCTCTCTTCTTATTGTTTTTCACCTTGCTATAATTGATACTGGTTCTTGATAACAACTGCTTCAAAATAATGAACACTACTGAAGTAGGATATCGCGGTGAATAATTCCCCAAAGTGATTAGCTTACAGCATTCATCAGTCAACCCTGGATGCTGACATTCACTGTTTAAGTCGACTCTTTTAGCTGAAGGCTTGTAGTCAAGCATCCACGCCATTTGGTATGCCGTCGTGTTACTTCCGTTCGTTCGTGCACGATCCCTAGCTAGTTAATCATTCAAAACTACACTACTATCTTGATCCCGAAATATATTTCGTATTTTGGGCGATCAGTTTGGTGTTTTGATTTGCCTATGGTCTACGCAGGATAAATACTGTAGGAGTTGTTGATACAAGAACTTGCGTTGGTATACATCTCAATTTGCATTAACGTTGACATTCCCTCACTCCTTAAAGGGTATTTTGACTTACGAATTCCCACAAGACAATGAGAGGAAGTAATTTACCTGTATCGTATAATGTGTATTTGCACGACACACTTCTGACATTCTAATCACACATGTAATTATCACACATATTTGTACAAAGCGCAACACAGCAAAAGGACTTCAACTTTTATCAATGTAAGTCAGAATGTTTACGTGTCAAAATCCCAGTTAAGAGATAGGAAAATGAGGTAAGAAAACAATAGGACAAAAATATTATTGCCGAAAACAAATCTTGGTGCTTAAATTGGTTTGTCAAGGCAAGTTCGAAGTAACGTCAGTTAGTTTTTGAACACATAAAACAGGTTTAAGCTGCTTTATGGCTAAGGCCTCAATGAATTAAAGTATGTGTTTCAAGCCTCTTTTGGATGTGGGTTTATGACTCGTCTCTAATATGAGCTTTACGATAGATGAGGTTGGACGTCCACCTTCAAGGTTAATGGAATCAGGCGATTTCATTTATTATTGCAGCCACTTTGCTGCATGTTATGTATCCTTGATCTGTAAAGATCGATGGATCTCTTTCCACTCTTATACACTCGGATTGTGTCCTTGTCATCATATGGCTGTTTTAGTTGGATTTGTAAAGGTGTGTGGCACTATTTAGTGATGAAGTAGTTAAGAAACTGCCTCCCAGTCAGTGCTGTAGAAGAGCTTTACACATTCAGTGGATTTGAGGCAGGCAGTTATCTGGCATTCCACGCTCTTTTCGATGACTGTGCTTCGTGTTAAGGTTTTTTCGTCTGCGTATGACTTCTTTTCCCTGAATATTTGTTGCTTCATATAAACAATCATTTAAAATATTATTTTTCAAACAAACGAAGAAACATTTACATGGACAAGAAGCAAATATTTGCAGAGAATGGAAACAATATAATGATTGGCAAGTATCCTAATATACCGTCTAAAATCTTAAACATTATTCTGATCCATACAGATACATCCGCAGTTTTGGAGTGGCCGACAATATTCCACAGCACAATACCCTAAATTTATAAAAAGATGAGCTGAAGCCTTACGTATTCTAATCTAATATTAATCTGTTTATTGGATATGTCACGCCGTAAAATGGTTGAATTTACTGGATAATGCTTCGAGCATATTTTATTTTTCATAATTTTTTCGCCGGTTGTATATGTACAGCTTCGGAACTCACTTTTTGTAGTTTTCATTCTTCATTCTTATTGGTCGTATGGATACTACAAATTTCAAGATGTCAGGTAGAGGTGTTCAGTCATTCCCACTGCATGTAGCGTCGGTTATTTCAGTAAATAAACCCTCACATCTCAGTCTCTCCCTCCACCATGCTATATTAGATCTTAAGACTGTAATCTTGTCCCATCCTATTATATGGCTGTATGTAGCTGAATGTAATGCAAGGGACGAGGTATTTTCTATATTCCTCTAGGTTTTTGCTCCGCTAATCGAGATGACCCCGGCACATACTTTGGCTGGGACAGGGTTTTGAAAAAACCAAACTATTTTGTTTAATGGGTTCTATAGATCTGCAATTTCCAGTGTTTTAAGATGTACATATGTGAACAGGCTTGGATGATCTTCGCCTTTTATTCCACTCAAATATACTGCTCACCGGAGCAAAATTCCAATTGAGTCTTTTTTAATTTGCGTTTTTTCGTCAGTACTTACAGGTACTCAGTTATTGGGTACACAGTTAAACTGCGTTAAGTAAGGACTGGTAAAGTGTAGCTAATCGACAGCACTGACAGTACTTTACAGATCCTTTGACCGACGTCATTAATTTCTAAGTTAGTTAGTAGGTTCGAATGATACTTCTGTTCCTATCTCATTAAGGATTCTGCGTAATATTTCACAGGTTCTTTTTGTATATGTCATCATTACTGATGTTTTGAATTCCCTGTTGTTGGTGTTGACATCTTTCTCGGTATGTTTGCCGTGCATTTAGTCCCCATTATTGTCAATTTTATTTTCGCAGTTTCCCATATGCCTCCTGATTGATTTATCAGGGTAATAATTAAGTGTTAGAGCTTCTCTTGTATGTAATACTTTCTGCCTCAGATTTCCTTTGGCACTATCTATTTGTTCTGCTTAATTAAGTAAACAGTTCACTTACCTTATTTTCACTGACACAGCTTGGTGTCTAACGTCACATCTTGTCTCCCTTTTACGGTGCATTCTGACAGTGGAAGCTTTCTTTCATAACTTTACCACTCATAGTTAAGTCTAATTCCATATACTGTTAGGTTAGCGTGTGAAAAACCTATTCATGTCCGATGTTTTTAGTACCACAGATGCATCTTCCACATATCTTCACCAGAAACTGAGGAGGGGTCATTTTGAAGAACCACACTATGTAACATACTGTTAAAAACAGCAACTTTCATTAAACCCAACATGAATTCAGAAAGGAAGAGTCTAGGACCTCCAAATTACTAGCGGCTTGAAATATCTGAACAGCATTCTGGGATCACAATATACCATTGCTAAAGTGTAGACCAGGGAGTTTCATTTTGTGTGACAGGAGATTCTATTTATGCAGGTCTCTGAGGTTCATACTGACAGTCCTTCGCCATCCGGTTTTGAAGCCCTCCTGAGGACTGGGGAATTCAACACAGAAAATCCAAGTAACCCAGTCTGAAAGGACGTTTTTCTTTGGGCTGCAGCAGGACTGCACCCTAGCTTCCGTATTATTTCGCATCTTCATCTTTGATCTTCTGGACATTCCTGGCTATCCAGCCCATGGTGAGGAAGTGGCTGTGCTCTTGACATGTAGTACTGTATCAACCTTACTAAACACACGTACTTAAGTACTCACTTAATCAGCAGATTCCAGGAACTGTAGGCAATGAAATGAAAATGTAGGCAAGAAGTGAAAAGACTCAGTTACTTTGGAATGTAATAAGATGAGCGGTACACTAAATTCGGTTAGATGCTAAGATTATTTTAGAAGCTTACCTGGAAATTGTGGCTGAATCACGTGTTTTTCTTCTGTGTTGCATCCAGAAAAATAAATGGCCATAGTATTAAGGAAAATTTGGAATTAACAAGAGCAGGGTGGATGCAAACACAAATTTAACCAGCCGCAAAACACAGAATGGCATTTTGTCAGGTTTTTTGACCTTCATTTTTGTTTTTCAGGTAAAACGCTAAAGCGGCTATTGAAAACCATGCAAATAAAAACGGCTTTTGTGCAGAGTACTTGGGAATATATCAGTAGGGAGAACGCTTCAATTTACTCAGTTCGTGATTTAATCGTATGGATCAGACCAGTGCATATGTTGACCAGAGCGTGCAAAAATTAATTTATTATTGCTATTACCCGATATATTATCCGAAAGCGTTTGAGCATCAGCTCTGAAAACTCTATGCTGTATCATAGGTACTGTTTCGGAATGAAACAAATTATAATCATTAATCGGGTTATAATTACTAGAATTCTCTTGATCGTGATAACGTAGATGACTGCAGTTTCACACGTGTATGTAAACTGCTTACAAATGACTTTAACTTGACAATCTACCCCGTCGATTGCAAAAAGCTTTTCCTTCCTGCTGATAAAGTTGAGTGACCCATCGTAGGGAGCTCGTGAAGGTATTCGAGTACACATTCGAGACACATTTCGAATCCTTTTTATTTCTGCTTTTCACACGCTTCTCAGTACTTGCAGGATAGGCCGAGTACTGTTTAAGACCTAGGTAAAAGAAGTTAGTCTTTTTGTAAGTGTGATGGGCAAACTCACCTAAGGATGAAGTCACACATTTACAGGCCAGTCAGAACCTGATGAAGCCCAAAGTTACTGACCCTGCATAGAAGGACAAGCAGCCAAAAGCCAAACCCAAATCTGAGGTCAGTTGATCAATTTCCTTATCCTGTCTAATGTACCCGTGTGCAATGATAGTTTGCTTGAACGAAGAGCTCCGTTTGATCTGGGATCGCAATACACTAGGGCTGGACATCAATTCAGAAAAACTGTGCAGACTATATAGGGGTGTTCAGGCACCTCAAGGTAAGCCGCCTCCGTTAGGAGTGACACTGCGCTCTGCCGAAGAGGCTGAAAGAATGCTGTTACTGGCTGAAGTATTAGCTATCGACAGGAGTTCCAGTATAAGAGTGAGACGTGATAGGCTGTGGGCTAACAGGCAAGTGGCGAGGGAGCCACCGGGACTGATGCCTTCTACCTCTATGATCATACACGGTGTTACGGAGCTGGAAACTGACACTGCTTGTGAAAAGCACATGCATGACGTACAGCGATGGAGATGGCTGTCATCTCAGATGGACCTTGGTGGTTCTGGAGCAATCTCGATTTTCCGGCTACCTCGCCCCGCTCATCTCACATTAATTAGCTCCCCAAGGCTGCTAAGTGTGAAATTCAACTCGCAGGAACAGCTGGCTCTAGTACTTTAACGATGGTATGAGACCAAGGGTGAATGAGAGGACACATCCGTTGCTACTAAGGCAGACCCCGGACCATAAGGAGGCAGCAAACTGAGGTCTTAATACGTCCCCAAGCCTCAGTGATACTACAGCAATGCGGTACTGAAAATGACAGTCACTGTCACTCAAGTGTCCTACCCGAATCCAAGGAAAAAACGACAACGGGCCGGTTCCATAGGAATCGGCCTATTAGTGCCAATATTAAGTCCCCTACCAGCAGACAACGTAACGTTAATTACCCCACAACACGCTGAGGTTGTGAGACTCAATGTCAGATGCCTTTATAGCGATGTGAGGGGCCTGAGAGCGAAAGTAGGTGAACTCAGAAACCTCCAGCCACACCTAGACCTTAAAATAATAATCCTCGCTGAAACCTGGCTAACCCCCACTATCGCCGACAACGATGTCACTATAAGTGATACGGTTCTGGCCAGGAGAAACAGGGATAACAAGGGAAGGGGGAGTTGCCATATACTTTGACAAGCAAATTAAATGTATAGGTGTAATGGACCCACCAATTATTGAACTCCTAGATTCCATATGGTGTCACTTCATCGTAGGTCATCCCGAGCACTTACTGGGTAGCATCTACCGGTCACCCACCTGTGGGGCAGAGCACAACCAACTACTGCTCAGCACCATCACCGGGGTACGGGACTTGGGCTATGACCAAATCACCACAGCTGGAGATTTCAATGCTCCATCCTGAACCTTGGCTCAGGGTTTGCTCAGGGAAAATTCGGTCGAAATCTACTGCAAACCGTCATAAATACAGGACTGACTGAGAATGCTGGAGACGACACTGGGTGAGGCCATAGTGGAAAGTCATCTAGACTAGATTCTATTCTAACTAGTGACCAAATGCTTGTCGAAAGGGTCCAGATCATGACTACTCTAGGAAGTGGTGACCACGCAGTCATAGGATTCGATCTTGTTCTCCGTGAGCACCTGCAGTGGGACGCTACGCGATCATGTCTGTGCTATAACAAGGCGGACTATGCTGAAGTGAGGAGGCCTTTGTCCGACGCAGAATGGCCCTTAGCATGGGATGAGTTATTTGTGGATGAACACTGGGAAGTGGTAAAAGAGATTATTCACTCAGCAATCTCGGATACTGTCTCTTTAGTCACAACACAGCCGAGGCAAAGGTCCTCATGGCTGAGGGGAGGTACGCAACATATTCTGCAAGCAACGCGGGAGACTTGTTGTATGTGGTGAATATCCTAGAGTCAGACCGACCACGGCCCATACCTCGAACTCAGGAACCAATGCAACGTGAGAGTCAGGAGTGACAGGTCATTTCATTGCCAAAAATCTCCTGGAGGACCTCAAAAGCTTGTATTGATTCAAGTGGGAAGGGGCATGCGCCTTAGTATGTCCAAACGGTCAAAACGTCACTAGTCTGGAGATGGCCAAAACATTCAGTTTAGCCTTCGCTAAACAGTTAAGCGGCAATTTGGGTATTACTGGCACGAACCATAATGGCGGCGCTACTACTTCAACGGAGGAAAACTTGTTGGATACTCTCCAAATAAACCCAGCAATAGTACTAGGGAGGCTACAGAGACTCACAACTGGAAAGTCGCCAGGTTGTGACGATATCAGGCCATCTGTTCTGAAACAATGCATAGAAGATCTCTGTAGGCCCTTATGCGACTTGATCCAACACTATGGATTTGGGGAAACTGACAGGAGAGTAGAAAAGAGCTATCCTTTCTCCTATTTTCAAGGATGGAGAGAGACATGCCGCCTAAGCTGCCCAACTCTTTTATACGCTGATGACGTAAAGATATTAAGAGTAATAAAGTGTTCGGAAGACTCAGATAGACTGCAGGCAGACCTAAAGCTTCCGGAAGACTGGGCGGTGGCCAATGGTATGACATTCAATCTGAAAAAGTGCCAAGTCGTGAAATTACTCACCCGTAGCCTGCAGAATGCAGGTTACACCCTGTGCAAAGAAAGCTTGTCCTGCGCAACGTCGGAGCGTGACTTAGGTCCATTTCGGACAGAAAAACAGACACAAGTGTAAATTACACGGGGGATGTAGCGAGGGCATACGCTGTAACACATTACACATAGACAGTTAGGTGCACTCACTCCTGAGCTCTTTCCAAGTTGTACAAAACATACCTCAGACCACACTTTGAAGTGCATAATACCACTGCACACCAACTGTTTAGAGGAGACGCAAACCTCTTGGAAAGAGTCCAAAGACGGTTGACGATAGGGGTGATCGGTCTCCGAAACAAACAGTGCGATGTACGGCTAAGGAAATTAGGCCCATTCACACTTAGTTCCCGTCTGCTTAAGGGTGCTTAATTACTGCCTACAGAACTACAAATGACCAGAATCACCCAAAAAAGCTGTTTAGCCATTGAATGAGTATGTGCTTCCTCGTGGAAATCCCAGAAGTATAACTCACCAGAGGGCAAGGACCCGGGTGCGCTCCCACTTCTTTTTACCGCGGGTTTGCCGTCCCTGGAACTCCTTACCGGCAGGTGTAGCTATGGTACTGTCTTTAAATGAAGGCTGGACAACCATGCAGTGATACCAGGACTGTATCCAAATGGCCTATCGCCTTAAAATCCCATACACTATTCATGGTTAGACATCTGAATATATCGTTTCACTTCTTTACATTCTCTCCTGTCTTACCCTCCTGACTACTTAAACTACTACACTTGCACTTATAATAATATTAATTTATATTATTGATATTGTGTTCATATATATGCAAGTGGCAAGTTGGCCGTCCAAGGGTGACATGGAGAAGGTCATGTGAAGAAGAGATGAAAGCATGTGGGCAGACGTGGAACCAGATGAAAACGTTGGCTGAGAACCAAACGCAATGGAGAGGTGAGGCTGAAGCCCTGTGTTCCTCCAGGAACTAAAGAAAACAATAACAATAAATAATAATATATGTATGTGCGTCGGTTGCACAGTGGCTGGGACTCTCGCCAACCATGCACATGGTCCGGGGTTCGATCCCCTGCCGGCGCACACCCGATATCTATGGTTGGCCTGCAAAATTTGGGCTACCGATATCCATGCTGAAAATTCCATACTTGTACTGAAAATACGGTGTGGCATCAAGCTGTTATCAAAATAAAAATGTGAAAAATATAAATATTAATTCCAAATTTAATTAGCTGTATGCTTTTACGTTTTCTTTATTTCTTTTTCTGTCTTTTAGTCTGATTAGCCTACACTAATTATATCTGTAATTATTATGATCTATTTTCTCTTGACGACGTTACCGGAGGACTAACTGGTGAAAGGATCAACTCCATTCACATTAGCAGCAGTGCTTTAACACAGTGCATACTACAAACAATATTTAATTAATTCCAGCACCATTCCTTTTGGAGATAACGAAAACTACCACAGTCAAGTGGCGGGACGAACTACGTCGAATTTTACCGAAGACCAGGAACCTTAATCTCACAATCAAAAAGTTTGCACAAAGAAATCAAATTGTCTTCTACTAGCTCGTAAAAACTACGTTGGAAGAGGAAGATCCTAGCTAGCCTCACGCTGAAACTTCGCTGTTTTCCAATAGTGCTATTCTCCATCAAACTAGGCAAGATCAAGCAGCCTAGCACAAGCTTCAGCAAGACTGGAGATCATTCGACCACTGAGCCGCCGAAGCACATTTATATTGAATATTAAACAATGTTTGGAACATAAATAATAATCCGTAAAACATTACAGTTACATAAACGTGTTATTTACCATGTGTAGTAGAGTTTAAGAGAGTACCAATTTTTAGATGTTACGAAAATTTCCCTTCATTGATGCAGGCTAACCTGCAAACTCTGGGAGACTGGGCTCTGGCTAACGGAATGCCTTTCAACCTAACGAAGTGCAAAGTAGTGCAACTTCATTCAGGCAGGTCACAGAGTGCAAATTACACCCTTGGTGGCTAGAACTTGAGTTGTGTGCCATCAGAACGCTACCTAGGTCTTATTTTAACAGAAAGGCTAGACACCAGTGTAAATTACACGAGGGACGTCGCCAAAGCTTACGCTACTTTACACTTTATGCATAGGCAGCTGGGAGCTCTTACTCCTGAACTGTTCCTAACGTTGTACACGACATACGTGAGGCCACTCCTTGAGGTGCATAATATCATTGCTCCTCCGCTACTCAAAAGGGATGCTAACATGCTAGAAAGTGTCCAGAGACGAGCGACAAAATGGGTGATCGGCCTCCGCAACAAATCATATGAGGAAAGACTGAAGAAATTAAGTCTTTTCACACTTAGTTACCGTAGTCACAGGGGAGACCTCATCACCGTCTATAAAATCTTAAATGACCAGGCCCACCCTAATAAGAGCATCCTGCCATTAAGTGATTATAGGCTTCCACGAGGTAACCCGCTAAGGATAGCACATCAGAGACCAAGGACTCGAGTGCGTTCACATTTCTTCTCGCTTCGAGTTTGCCGTCTCTGGAACGCTTTACCGGCGGCCGTAACTACAGCTCCATCTGTGGAGACTTTTAAGCGGAAGCTGGACAATCATGCAGAAATGCATGGTTTGTGTCTCAATAGCTTATCCTCTTAAAATTTGAAACCACATTGTCAATGGATAAGCATACAAGCTAAATCCCCACGACCCGTCCTGTCTTCTCCCACTGTACCGACTACTCTATCTTTTCTTTCTTTCTTTATTATTTCACCTTTATTATTTCACTTATCTCAACCTATATTATCTACACTACAACCCATTATTATTATTACTATTCTACTTTTATGACTATACCGAATGACCAACGGGTGTTAGGTCAAACTCCATTCACGGCAGCAGCTGAGTCCTAACATACTGCACACTACAAACCACAATCTTGACCAATCCTCGCACCACTCCTCTTGGAGTCTACCAGAGCTAAAGCAGTCGAGTGGCGGGATTTACTACGCATAAGTTCACCGAAGATCTGGAACCTCTACCTTACAATCAAGAAGCGAGATCAAAGAAATCACTGGTTTATACTAGCTCGTAATCAGGATATTGGATATTGGATTGATATAACCGATAACCCAACAGCGGTTTCTAACTTTGTTAACAATAATCGACTTGAAGGTCATGCTATGATTTCCAAGCT
>CALYDE020000722.1:894158-967039 GCA_944472155.2 Trichobilharzia szidati | reverse complement strand
TTGTGAATAGTGGAGCAAGATTCAGCAGAACAATATAGTTAGGGTTCAATATAGGTAGTATGAACTGAAGGTAAGGTCGGTTGGCAGGACCAAGTGTACTAAATTATCATGACAGTTTTATATATAGTAAACATTTGACATTGCAAAGTAACCTGTCTACATATATTATAAAAAGATATTAGCAGAACCAACAAAATTTCAGCATTTGGTTAACAATACTACAGAAAGTTAGTGAGTCTTACAGGTAGCCGTAAAGTAAATCAATCTATGTATAATAAGAGTGTAATCAGTGTTATAATTCGTATTATCAAAGAATACATTAGGCTCAAAAACTGAATGTTATAAGGGAAATAAGAGTGATAAACTAAGAGAACATTTGCTGCGTAAGTAATCATTTTAAGTATTTTAATGATAATCTAATTTCAAGTATTGAACATGCATAATTACTAAGTATTATTAGGTTAGTCTAGGAACTAGTGTACTGTCTGTAGTTAAATATTGAAATGTCATGGTTTCACCACTCTACTAGCAGTTGAGATCATTTAGAAGGGCTAGGGTGGACATGTTAATATGTTTTTCTAGGCTCCTTTTGAAACTGTCAGGCCTTTCACAGGATCTAATCTCAGAGGGTAGTTGGTTCCAAAGTTTGCAATATTTAATGGTGAAGAAGTTAGCTCTAGTGGTGAGCTTATGGGTGTTAACCTTGAGAAGGCAGTTATGGTTGCGTAGTCCATACGATTTAGGATTAGCCCTGGTTATAGACGAGTTACAGTTACATTGTTTTCTTATAACTTTGAATAAGAGAAATAAATTGCACTTCACTCTCCTTAACCATAAGGGTTCTAAGTCCAGTCGAATACATCTGTCAAGGTATTCTATTTGCTGATCATAACCTAATATGCGTTTCGTGAGGAATCTTTGGACACTTTCAACTTTTTTTCTGTCTGCTGATTTAAAGCTACTGTATAAGTGGGCACAGTATTCAAGTTTGGGGCGAATGCATATCTTATATATGGCTAATCTGGCTTCTGGGGTGTAAAAGTTGCGTAGCACAAAGTCGGTTAGACGTTTACAATCAGATGCCACCTTATTTGCATGTTCAGTAAAGGTAAGATCTGAGTATGTTCCACCGAGATCTGTGACTGTGTTCGTGTTTGAGACAAGGTCACCGTACATGTATAGACACCCGCTAGGTTTCCAACGTCCGAAGTATTTTATCCCAGATTTAGCTGGATTGAACATTGACTGCCACTTTTCACTCCAATTACATAGACTATTTAGGTCTTCTTGGATTTTACTAACAATATTCATATCATTATAGTCGAAATCATAGACAACTTTGAGGTCGTCTGCAAAGAGGTATGGCTTGCCATACTTGATCATAGAAACAATATCATTTATGAATACAATGAATAGGGTAGGGCCAAGAACACTACCTTGTATCACGCCGCTGGTTATCGGTTTGGATGTTGATAAGTGATGGTTGACTTTAACTAACTGTTCTCTTCCTGTAAGAAAAGAAGTTATCCACTCAAGTAGCCTTCCACTTATTCCATAAGATAGGAGTTTCAATATGAGTCTCTTATGTGGGACCTTGTCAAAAGCTTTCCTAACGTCTAGAAATAATGTTGCTGCCGAACGACCTTTGTCTACACACTCAGTAATGTGGTCGAAATAATCTAATTGGCAAGTAATGCACGATATTCTATTTAGGAAACCGTATTGGAAGGCGGATATTAAGTCATTCGAGAGCAAAAACTGAACAATTTGCTTCTTTATAATCTTTTCCATCACACGTGAAACTACGGAAGTAATGTTGATGGGGCGGTAATTATCTATGTCCGCTATAAGCCCGGTTTTGTGAATGGGTACAACGTAAGATTTCTTCCAGCTATTTGGATATGTTCCACTCCTTATCGAAGTTCAAAATATCTTGAGAAGAAGTAGATTCATGTCATTTCCACCCTTTTTTAAGAGGACAGAAGACATTCCATCTGGGCCGGGAGTATTAGTAAGCTTAAGAGTTGTGGTAGCTTTATCGATTTCTTGGGCGTTAAAGACTACATCGCTTAAACACTTTTCTGTTTTACGAGGGAAATCTATATCCTGGTCGTTTTCTAGAGTGTACAATTTGGCAAAGTGCGTGCTAAACACCTCACATATATCCTCATCACTTTCGTGAGTAATGCCACCTAGGTGTATTATTTTTGGATATGTTGATTTGGAGTTAGTTAACCTACTTTTGAAGAGTTTGGCTATTTCTCCAGTGTTATGTGGCGACTGAATTGCCCGCGTCTCTTTATTTCCAAGACTTAGATTTTTTAACTCATGGATTCTAATGAGGATTGTTTTGATAGCTATTAACGACGATAAGTCGTCATGTCTGTAGTAACTTAATGAATGCTTCCGCAAACTTCTTCTTAATGATATTGGAATAAAATCACCTTGAGGAATTTTGAATTTAATCAGTTTCACAGGCGCTATGACATCATTAACCGACTGTATATTGTCATAGAAGTTTTTAAGGACTTCCTCTAAGGAGTCATTGGTAAAGTAGGAATCCCAATTAGAGTATCTAATCAAGTCCTGATACAAGTCCCAGTCAACCTGCGTGTATAGTCTTATAGGTGTCGGAATAACTTTGTTTCTGTGTATAGTTTCTGGAGAAATATTAAACGAACATGCAACTATTTTATGATCACTACCTGGGAATTCATGTCCCACATGAATTGTAGATGGTGCTACGTTGATCGTGAATATAAGATCAAGGATGTTATCGGACCTAGTGGGTACATTTATGTGTTGCGTTCATCCTCCTGTAATGATGGAATTAAGAAGATTATCATACCTCGAGGGTCCACGAAGTGTACGCCATTATATATCAGGCAAATTGAAGTCACCTCCAATTATATTATAACTGAAGGGAAGATTGGATGCAACACTAAATACGTTGCTGAGTACATCATCGTATTCGCGGTTGGATGATGGCGGTCGGTATACACACCCTATAAGGATAGGTTTACTTCCGAGAACTTTTATTTCGACCCACACCGAATCATTAAGTTGTGACAGAATATACATCCTGGTCGAGGTCGAACAACCCAACATCTAAACTGAAATGACCATTTAAGTAAATTCAAACTCAAATTCCATGAACGATCCGATGCAACCACTTGAAAACGCTGGCCAACATTCTGTACAAGGAGTATTCTTGATCTGATATAAAGAAACAACTGGTTTTCAAGCAGTTTTCAATGCACTACTCAAGTTACATGTACAGTCTGCCATGCTGACGCAAATGGCGCAAATGGATAGTTCTAGAATCGACCCCATTTGATGCAGTAAAACAATCTAACATGAACTTATCTAATTTTCGTATCAAAGATCAAATTTCTTTCCTATCATAAAACTACTATTAGACTGGTGAAAAAATGGAATAAATACATTACTGACTCAAAATAATACATCAATAAACTTTTTCTCAAAGATGCTGCTCACAACAAAGTTATATAAGAGAATTGACTTCAAGCTCTATTTTTCCCAGATATTTGTATTACATTCATCTGAAGTCTGGGTTTTTTTGTTAATGCGAAGACAATATTTCTATATCTCTTTATGTGTTACACAGACAGACTATTTTGAAGACTGTTCCGACTGACTGTAATGTTAGAAAGAACAAACAAACTGTAATTTATATAATAACTTATCCATGCCTGTACAATTGGTATGTTTCTGAATAAACAGGAATAAATATATATATCTCAGTAATTTATCACATTGATAATGCCTGTAAACTGGCGTCCCTGATGTACAAAAATGAGAAAAAATATTGTCATTATTATTAATAATCTTTCAGGTGGATAAAGCTATATTTGCTATTAGCTCCCGCCTCACATAGGCTGTCGCCCACACTTTGATTACTACTCCTAGTTCGGAGAAGAGCACTTTCATCCACGTGTTCCGTAACCTCCATGGACCTGCCGCATTGCGTGCATAGTTCTTTTCAAGGCATACATGATGTTTGTTGGGCTTATCACAAGGGAGGTATATTGATGCCTGTGGAGGGACCTTGGGTTTTGGGGACTTTTTTTCCGGCTTTTACTGGGAGACTATCTTGCTCGGTCCTGGGTGGAGTGTGATCTTTTGATATATGCAGGTGGGAGCTTCCATGTCTACTTCAGGTGTGAGGCCAACGGATTTCCAAGGAGTGGTATCATGAACTTTGAGACTCACCTCAGTGTTACTGCTTCTTCTAGATTTCACCTCATCTTTATACGTCGTTTGTTCACCTAGTACTATGCGAGTGTCACTTAGTGCTTCAGTATTCTTCTGTACTTCGGCACTGACGTCATCCATGATTTGTGGTATAATCGTGTTTGCATCAAAGTTGTTCTTAGCTACTTGTCGTTGGTTGGGGACTTTGTCCGAGACTATTTTAGCATTCTTGAATTTCGTGGAAGAGGCCAAAATATCCCCAGATTTCCTAGATTGTTCGACTATTATACAACTGTCAAATCTGAAAAGTATGGGACACGTAAGGTCTGACTCTTTTGTATTTAGTCGAATACACTGACAGGGTGTACTTAAGAGGTTTGCAGTCCTTAACAAGGAGTGCTTTTAACAACTTCGCACGACAAAATGTCCATAGCGTTTTCTAGTTCTTTAGCATTTTCCGTAACAGGATGAGTTGGTTCAGTCCTCGGTTTAAAGAGTTTTAGAAAAGTGAGATCATTCTTTTTTACGATGTGAGTTGTTTTCTGGTACCAGGTCAAGTAGCTTTAGTTTCGTATTGAGATCATTTATTTTTAGCTGCATGTCGTTTATGATGCAGACTAAGTTAGTAATCTCTGCCTTTTCTGACAGGATATCTTCCACCTGTATTACAGGGGTTAGCACTTAAGTTGGAACCGTATGTACTGGGTGAACTGACAGGGTGTACTTAATTCTCATGGGATGTATATACAGACCCCCTAATAGCCCTCAAATGACTGATATAACTATTGGAGAAATACTAGAGCATGCAGCTACGCTGGACTTTGACTACAAAGTAGTCTGTGGCGATTTCAACTTACCTGGAGTAAACTGGGATACCTGTACAGGACCTAGAAACCATGACGAGTTACTACAAGCTATAGACGTAGGCGGATGGAAGCAGTGCGTACGCCTCCCTACAAGAAATGAAAACACTCTTGACTTAATCCTTTGTCATGAAATAGAGCCCATCTCGATAGAGGTAGGAAATAAACTTGATAACAGTGATCACAACATATTGTACTGCACGCTACCCCTCCGACTAACAACTAAACACACACCTAAAAATTCCCCGGTGCACTATCAGTATAGGGACTATAAGAATGCCGATTGGGAATTCCTATCAGATCTGCTGAGAAGTTCTGACTGGGAAGAATACTTCATCAACAATAACTTAGAAGTATCACTTGATATTTTCTACAAAACAATTGGCTCAGCAAGAGACATAATCGCGCCCCTAAAATCTGCTCTAAAGACACCAACTCCATTTATAGACCGCAAAACGAGACTAAAACTAAAGAAATTGAAAAGAAAATACCATGTATTTAAGGAATTTAATGCGTTAAACCAAATACATGAAACTCTTAAACGGCTTGAAGAGAAACACAAAATGAGGTCACAACTTGAAGAAAATAAAGCGCTTGTGGGCAACTCCAAAACTCAGGAACTTTGTAGGATATTGCAGAAACGTCTAAAAAGCAGTAAAGACAATACTGTAAGCAGCTTGGAACATAAGGGTATAATATACAATGATCCCCAGGTTATAAGTGAACTCCACAATGAGTAGTTTTGCAATGACGCCAGAGTGCACCCGAACCAAAACTTCCAAATGACCTGCAAAAGTAACCACAAATTAGGCGAAATAGACTTTAATATACAAAATATAGACTCAGCGATTAAGACTTTGAAGTCTAATGGTAGTACTGGAACAGACGATATACCATCTGTCATATACAAAAATGGTAGCACGGAAATGGTAGTCTTGTTACTTAGAATATTTACTCTCTCGTTGGAAACTGGAACCTATCCTGAAGTGTGGAAAACCACATACATATTACCTAAGCACAAAGCAGGGGCCAAAACCAGTGCATGCAACTATAGACCTATCAATATAACACCGGTAATATCCCGAATAATGGAGAAAGTGGTTAAAGACCAAGTGTCAGACAACTTAATAGAACATGA
Source organism: Trichobilharzia szidati (assembly GCA_944472155.2). Lineage (NCBI taxonomy): Eukaryota > Metazoa > Platyhelminthes > Trematoda > Strigeidida > Schistosomatidae > Trichobilharzia > Trichobilharzia szidati. The sequence goes on along the minus strand of CALYDE020000722.1, from coordinate 960,823 downwards.
ACTTATCAATCCATCACAACACGGATTTCTCAAAAAGAGATCATGTGTGACCTGTCACATAGACTTTTTCAACGAAGTTACACGAAGTAGGGACAACAGAGAACTAGTAATTGTACTATATTTCGATATAACAAAAGCCTTCGACAGAGTTCCCCATAATCTGCTAGTCAGCAGGTTTTGCTCACTAGGGATATGTGATCCTCTCCTGAGCTGGATAAAATCATTTCTGTGTGGTCGAAGTCAGACAACGAAAGTTGGCTCGATAATCTCAAGGCCTCAACCAGTAAGTAGTGGTGTAATCCAGGGAAGTGTATTAGGCCCACTCTTATTCATAATATATATAAACAGTATCTGTGAATGCTTTAGTGTAGGTAAAGCAATACTATATGCAGATGACTTAAAAGTGACGTATAAATGCAAGAACACAGATGTTGGAATAACAGTAAACGCCATACAGCAAGAATTAGAAAAAATGGATAGATGGTGTGACACCTGGAATCTCCAATTTAATGTCGAAAAATGTGGCTGGCTCTGCATAGGTTGCAACAACTTAGAACTTGACCTGACAATTCAAGGCCATGCACTTCTACGACTGGAATCTGTACTGGACCTAGGGCTGAAATATTCACATAACTTATCATTTTCTGAACATATCTCCAAACAAGTGTCAAAGTCACGCAGACTTATCGGCTTTCTACTCAGGAACTTCTACAGAAATGAGTCTAGAATTCTGTTGTACAAGGTTTGTGTGCGTCCTTTATTTGATTACAGTTCATTCATGTATAGTAGTATACGCATAGAGAACAAATTGAAAGTCGAGGGAGTGCAGAGGTACTTCACGTTAAAATTACCCAAAACCGAAAATGGTGCGAACTACTCCACTAGATGTGATACCTTAGGACTAGAAACACTATGGCTAAGACGCCTGAGACTAAACTTAACACTTTACTATAAGCTTCTAAACCACTTAGTTTTTACCTCTACTAATGGCACTCGACTTTCAGATGACAATGGCTACAAACTAAGACACACTAAGGGTACAGTAGCTATCGAACAATGTAAAACAGCCACCAGGCAAAAGTTTTACTTGATTAGGTATGCACAGATATGGAATAAATTGCCAATGGAAATGCGTCAAGCAAGTACATTGGCCTCCTTCAAAAAGGTGCTTAATGACAAACTACAAGAGTCTGCAAACGATAGTAGTTCTAGTTCCTATCTGAGAGCCTCCGAAATTATAGGTCCATTTAATGTATAAGCTTAAATACTACACCTGTTGTTTTTTGCCTATATTTATAATTCTAGATAAAACATTAACGGTTAAGATACGTATCCTCAAACAGACAAGAAATCTCGTTTGTAAAACTACTACCCAAAACAATAAGTGGGATAAAATGGACCTAAACCGACAACATGAAAAAGGTATAACTCACCACAACATCACATGGACAGATGAACGCTCGTTGGGCACCATATATCCCTCACCAACTGCAACCCACCTTTCCCTAGATAATGTGATGAACTTATATCCATAATGTTGCTGAGCAGTTAATATTCTCAACTCCTGTCGAAACAGCTGAATTTCATAAACCTTCCTCACGCTAAGAAAATACTCGTAAGCAGTAGAAATCCATTAATTAATGCGTCCGAAGCTTATGTACTTACTCCCAACAATGACATTCAAGATCAAATGAGATAAACACATCACTGATCTCAAAATAACACATCAATGAACTATAATTCGAGGATTCTGCACACAACAAAGTTATGTATGAATACTTACTTCAAGCTTTATTTTTCCAGGCACTTATAATCCATCCACCAAAGACCTGGTTTTTTTGTTAATGCGAAGACAATACTCCTGTATTTCCTGTTGTGTCGCACTCACTGACAATCTAGCAGATTTTTCCAACTTTGCACAGAAATGATTGTATATAAGTGAAAAGGCTGTTTTATACTACTGGGATTAACATTTATCAAGTGTATGTATAATCTCCAGCGAACATGTAAAGCATATCTTGCTACCGGCTGTAAATCGTGATTGAATTATATGGTTCTATTTCTGTAACAATTTGATGATGCCTGTAAACTGGCGTCCCTCATGTATTGTACTATGAGAATAAATTTATTTATTTGTTTATTTATTAAGAGTTTTGCAGTCCTTAACAAGGAGTGCTTAACCGACTTCATGGGCTCATTGTCAGGTATGTTGTACACTATGTCTTTCTGTTTAGAAGCGAGTCTTTTAACAACTTCGCACGACAAAATGTCCATAGCGTTTTCTAGTTCTTTAGCATTTTCCGTAACAGGGTGAGTAGGTTCAGACCTCGGTTTAAAGAGTTTTAGAAAAGTGAGATCATTCAGTTCTTTTTTACGATGTGAGTTGTTTTCTGGTACCAGGTCAAGTAGCTTTAGTTTCGTATTGAGATCATTTATTTTTAGCTGCATGTCGTTTATGATGCAGACTAAGTTAGTAATCTCTGCCTTTTCTGACAGGATATCTTCCACCTGTATTACAGGGGTTAGCACTTAAGTTGGAACCGTATGTACTGGGTGAACTATTGATAATAACTGATTTAAAGGATGGTAATGCGTTACTTAAAGACCTCAAGCTTTTTTCTAAATTGCTGGTGTTCCTGAGAACACTCTTTTTAGAATTTTAGCCCATTATTATTGGTGATAATATAGTACAAAGCAATAAATGAAGACCAGCAAAAGCAGGTGCAAAAGTGTCACTGAATTCGAACGTGCCGCGTATTGAATCACGTCTATGGCATCTAGAATTATGGATAGACTAGTTTAAGCTTGTGCTTAGCTGCAACACTGTGAGTCCGAACCAACACGAATTCCTAAAACCCAGATCATGTTTGACTTGTCACCTAGACTTCTTTAATTTTGTGACCAGTAGTCGTGGCAGACGAAAACTAGTACCTGTCATCTACTCTGCCAATTCTATGGCATTTTACTGCGTCGACCATTTAGTGCCAATACATTAACTGAATTCCTCAGGTATACGTGACCACTGTTAGGACCGTTCCTTAACAACAGGTCCCAAATAATTAGACCTGGGTCTGTGACGTCCAAACCTAGGTGAGTCACTCCCGGTGAAGTCCAAGTTGGCGTCATAGGCCCTCTCATATTTACACTATATGTCAGTGATGCATTCACTTGCTTCTCACGTGGTAAACCACTCATCTTTGCAGATGACCTTAAAGTGGCTAATACATTCCAGTGTGAAGAACCAGCGTATTTTCACCATATTGGGCAGAAGGAATTAGACAGTGTGATTGCTTGGTCATCTTTATGGAATTCACAGTTGAGTCTGAGCAGATGTGGCTGGATCTGCTTCGGTGCACCTGCAATCAACATAAAATTAATGTTTCAATCTGCTGACATACCCAGACTCCAAAGTGTCGTTGACTTAGGACTGGGGTACACTCGTGAGCTGATATTTTCTGAGCAAGCGACATCACAGGCTCGAAATTCGAGGATGCTCTTAGGATGCATACTTAGGAACTTCGGCAGCAATGAAGCCAAGTTCATTCTATGCAACAGATGTGTAAAGCCACTATTAGAATACTGTCCATTTTTAATTGGCTGCACTCGCATATGAGGATGTTAAGCATCCAACAATATTCCGCGTCCGAAATACTTGGGTTCGACTGTAAGGAAGACTACTTTACACGAAGTATGACCCTAAATCCCCACCCACTTTAGGCGAGATGACTTATTATAGACCTGGCATTTTTCTTTAAGGTCCTACACAAAATGTTATTCTCAGATAGTGACGACATACAGTTCTCACCACGAGGCCCAAAAGGATCTGCGTAACCAAGCTCACATAGTGACAATAAAAACCTTTAAATCGGCACTCCGCGAAAACTTCCTCCCAGTCATGTGCCCCAAAATATGGAAACGCCTGCCCCGAGATTAATAATAATAGCTCTATTCCAAACAGTATTTGTGGTTCAGGTATGGAAGTCAGAACCTGCACCTCGGTCATAAGTTTCAAAATCTCTGTGTACAGATTGTAGTACTGAAACAGACGATATACCATCTGTCATATACAAAAATGGTAGCACGGAAATGGTAGTCTTGTTACTTAGAATATTTACTCTCTCGTTGGAAACTGGAACCTATCCTGAAGTGTGGAAAACCACATACATATTACCTAAGCACAAAGCAGGGGCCAAAACCAGTGCATGCAACTATAGACCTATCAATATAACACCGGTAATATCCCGAATAATGGAGAAAGTGGTTAAAGACCAAGTGTCAGACAACTTAATAGAACATGAACTTATCAATCCATCACAACACGGATTTCTCAAAAAGAGATCATGTGTGACCTGTCACATAGACTTTTTCAACGAAGTTACACGAAGTAGGGACAACAGAGAACTAGTAATTGTACTATATTTCGATATAACAAAAGCCTTCGACAGAGTTCCCCATAATCTGCTAGTCAGCAGGTTTTGCTCACTAGGGATATGTGATCCTCTCCTGAGCTGGATAAAATCATTTCTGTGTGGTCGAAGTCAGACAACGAAAGTTGGCTCGATAATCTCAAGGCCTCAACCAGTAAGTAGTGGTGTAATCCAGGGAAGTGTATTAGGCCCACTCTTATTCATAATATATATAAACAGTATCTGTGAATGCTTTAGTGTAGGTAAAGCAATACTATATGCAGATGACTTAAAAGTGACGTATAAATGCAAGAACACAGATCTTGGAATAACAGTAAACGCCATACAGCAAGAATTAGAAAAAATGGATAGATGGTGTGACACCTGGAATCTCCAATTTAATGTCGAAAAATGTGGCTGGCTCTGCATAGGTTGCAACAACTTAGAACTTGGCCTGACAATTCAAGGCCATGCACTTCTACGACTGGAATCTGTACTGGACCTAGGGCTGAAATATTCACATAACTTATCATTTTCTGAACATATCTCCAAACAAGTGTCAAAGTCACGCAGACTTATCGGCTTTCTACTCAGGAACTTCTACAGAAATGAGTCTAGAATTCTGTTGTACAAGGTTTGTGTGCGTCCTTTATTTGATTACAGTTCATTCATGTATAGTAGTATACGCATAGAGAACAAATTGAAAGTCGAGGGAGTGCAGAGGTACTTCACGTTAAAATTACCCAAAACCGAAAATGGTGCGAACTACTCCACTAGATGTGATACCTTAGGACTAGAAACACTATGGCTAAGACGCCTGAGACTAAACTTAACACTTTACTATAAGCTTCTAAACCACTTAGTTTTTACCTCTACTAATGGCACTCGACTTTCAGATGACAATGGCTACAAACTAAGACACACTAAGGGTACAGTAGCTATCGAACAATGTAAAACAGCCACCAGGCAAAAGTTTTACTTGATTAGGTATGCACAGATATGGAATAAATTGCCAATGGAAATGCGTCAAGCAAGTACATTGGCCTCCTTCAAAAAGGTGCTTAATGACAAACTACAAGAGTTTGCAAACGATAGTAGTTCTAGTTCCTATCTGAGAGCCTCCGAAATTATAGGTCCATTTAATGTATAAGCTTAAATACTACACCTGTTGTTTTTTGCCTATATTTATAATTCTAGATAAAACATTAACGGTTAACATACGTATCCTCAAACAGACAAGAAATCTCGTTTGTAAAACTACTACCCAAAACAATAAGTGGGATAAAATGGACCTAAACCGACAACATGAAAAAGGTATAACTCACCACAACATCACATGGACAGATGAACGCTCGTTGGGCACCATATATCCCTCACCAACTGCAACCCACCTTTCCCTAGATAATGTGATGAACTTATATCCATAATGTTGCTGAGCAGTTAATATTCTCAACTCCTGTCGAAACAGCTGAATTTCATAAACCTTCCTCACGCTAAGAAAATACTCGTAAGCAGTAGAAATCCATTAATTAATGCGTCCGAAGCTTATGTACTTACTCCCAACAATGACATTGAAGATCAAATGAGATAAACACATCACTGATTTCAAAATAACACATCAATGAACTATAATTCGAGGATTCTGCACACAACAAAGTTATGTATGAATATTTACTTCAAGCTTTATTTTTTCCAGGCACTTATAATCCATCCACCAAAGACCTGGTTTTTTGTTAATGCGAAGACAATACTCCTGTATTTCCTGTTGTGTTGCACTCACTGACAATCTAGCAGATTTTTCCAACTTTGCACAGAAATGATTGTATATAAGTGAAAAGGCTGTTTTATACTACTGGGATTAACATTTATCAAGTGTATGTATAATCTCCAGCGAACATGTAAAGCATATCTTGCTACTGCCTGTAAATCGTGATTGAATTATATGGTTCTATTTCTGTAACAATTTGATGATGCCTGTAAACTGGCGTCCCTCATGTACTGTACTATGAGAATTAATTTATTTATTTATACTAAAAAAATATTGAGGTATGATACTTCATGACTAAGTGACTTAAAACATTACCGATCTTGTCGGCAAAAATGGCTTGCATCACTGCAAAATACCCGTTTGTAAGAAAATGTAAACTGTCATTATTATCAGTCTGCAAGGAGTACTATTAACTTGTGATGTTACGAGGAAAATGCTGACAAAAGTATACAAGTGTATTACTTATTTTAAATTATTATCAAATTTGGATATAAATCAAGAATAAGACTCGATGCCGTACACACCAATTATATATTATTTTTTCCCCAAGTATTTGTAATCCATCCAAAACATACTTGGGTATTTTGTTAATGCGAAGACAATATTTCTATATTTCTTGATGTGCTCCATTGAATGACTAGTTATCATATTGTTAATAATAATATATATTTCCTATCAATGTAGGACACACCAGTTGTACAGGCATGGATAAGTATTATTTAAATTACATGAATTTGATTTATAGTGAAATTACATGGTTGCTGTCCTCTCTGACATCAGTTAGTGAGCACATTCTGATAGTTAGTCGTTCAATGGAGCACATAAAGAAATATAGAAATATTGTCTTCGCATTAACAAAAAAAACCCAAGTACGTGTCGGATAAATTACAAATATTTGGGAAAAAAATAAAGCTTGAAGTCAATTCCTCCATATAACTTTGTTGTGTGCGGCATCGTATCTTGTTTTATGTTCAAATTGTGTATTAATTTAAAATGAGTGATTAATTTTTATGATTTTGACATCATTTTTTTGCAAGTAATACCAGATGTGAATTCAACTGAATGCAGATTAATATTGGTCATTGTCAAGCAGATTTGTTTTACTGCGCTCAAGTCACCCATAGCCCGCCATTTGTCACAGCATGGTTGCTCCGTACGAGTAAGTTGATAAACACGTAGAAAGCTATATAAAAACCATTTTAGATCGTTGACAGTGCTTGTATAAGATGCTGTACAGCGTCTTGTTATGGTGACAGTGGATTTCATCAAGGATGCTGAGCCATTACTAGCCAAACCTTGAGGGATGATATATGAGTAAGTGACTTCAATTGTTTCTCAGCTTCAGTCGGAATGTAGATCAATGCAACTTGTACTACAAAGTAAATACAACAGAAATGTACCAGAGGACAAAGAAAAACTATGTGGAGTCTAAAATATTTGATTATATTCGTTGTACATTGTAATTTGATGAACAAAAATTTGTTTCTACTATGTCTTTTTATGCATTTATGCTACTAGTTTATTTATAGTCTTTAGGGAAGTAAGGGTATTTAAGCGCGTTTAGGTACTGTAGTAGACTAATAGTTGATTCGTTCTAGGGATAAATGGTTTATTTATATAGTCGGTAGAGTGAAATAGTCTTTTTATGCATTTATGCTACTAGTTTATTTATAGTCTTTAGGGAAGTAAGGGTATTTAAGCGCGTTTAGGTACTGTAGTAGACTAATAGTTGATTCGTTCTAGGGATAAATAGTTTATTTATATAGTCGGTAGAGTGAAATAGTGTGTACAGAGAGCGTTTGAAACTTAAAACTGTATTGCAGTTCCTGATATCTAGGGGCAGATTGTTCCATATTTTAGAATACATGACTGTGAAGAAGTTTTCGCGGAGTGTTGACTTAAAGGCTTTTATTGTCACTGTGCAATTTTGGTTACGCAGATCGTAAGAGCCTTCTTGCGCGAATTGTATGTCCTTAATGTCTGAGAATGATATTTTGTGTAGGACCTTATAGAAGAATACTAGGTTTATAATTAGTCGTCTTGTCCAGAGTGGGTCAAGTTGTAGAATCATGCAACGTGAGATGTAGTCTTTCTTACATTCGTAGCCTAGTAGTTTCGAGGTAAAATATCGTTGGATACTTTCAATTCTTAGCTTTTCACGTGTGTGAGTGCTGCTAATAATAAATGGACAGTATTCTAGTAGTGGCCTCACACAGGTTTTGTACAGAATGAGCTTTGCTTCATTGTCGTGAAAGTTCCTGAGTATGCATCCTAAGAGCATCCTCGACTTTTGAGTCTGTGATGCCACTTGCTCAGAGAATGTTAGGTTACTCGAGTACCTCAGACCTAGGTCAACGACACTTTGGAGTTTGGTTAGGTTAGCCGATTGAAGCGTTAACTTTATGTCGATTGAGGGTGCACCGAAGCAGATCCAGCCACATTTTTTAAGGTTAAATTGGAGGTTCCATAAAGACGACCAAGCAGTCACTTTATCTAGTTCTTTTTGTACAACATTCTGGAAGTACCCTAGGTCATCAGGTTGGAATGTATAAGCTACTTTGAGGTCATCTGCAAAGATGAATGGTTTACCATGAGTAAAGCAAGCGCATATGTCGTTAATATATAGGGTAAATAGAAGGGGTCCAATGACACTACCTTGTACTACACCAGAGGTGATTTGGCTAGGTTTCGAAGTTATAGATCCGAGTTTAACTATTTGGGACCTATTGTTAAGGAATGATTTAAGCCATCCTAATAGCGGGTCACTTATTCCTAAGGATTTCAGCTTGTGCACTAGTAGTAAATGGTCGACACGGTCAAATGCCTTTGAGATGTCAAAGTAGATGACAAGTACTAGTTGTCGTCTGTCACGACTGCTGGTCACAAAGTTAAAGAAGTCTAAGTGGCATGTTAAACAAGATCTGGATTTTAGGAATCCATGTTGGTTCGGACTTATAATATTGCAACTAAGCATATGCTTCATTAGGTTTTCTTTAACTAGTCTCTCCATAATTCTAGAAGCTATAGGTGTGATATTAATTGGCCTGTAGTTACTGACGTCTGTTTTCGAGCCAGATTTGTGTTTAGGCATAATAAACGTTGTTTTCCATACATCAGGGTAAGTTTGGGTTTCTAAGGACATTGTGAATATTTTAAGCAGGAGTAAGGGAATGTCAGGGCCACCATATTTATAAAAATAGGATGATATGCCGTCAGTACCGAAACCTTTTGAGCATTTTAGGGTTCTTATAGTTTGTTTAATGTTAGTATAGTTAAATTCAATAGTGCTAATTAAGTTTGGTGTGTGTGGAGATGGAGTTTGTGCCACATTAGTAGCAGGGTGTATATTGAGTAACTGGACTGTGGGCTTAAGGTAGTTACCTGCAAAAGTTGAGTTGAATAATTCACACATGTCTGCGGAATTAGTACATAGCCTACCTTTGTCTATGAGGAGGGAAATGCTGTGATTTTTGCGATTCATTCGCTTCTTTAAGATTTCCGTGAGTGCATACACTCTAGCAGGACTGGCTACTGCGATGCGTTCTTCGTTTCTCATACGGAAATTTCGAGCTTGTGAGATGGAACTAAGGGTGTTAAGTATTAAACCTAGTGTGCCAAAGTCGTGGTGTTTGAAGTAACTTGTTGAGAGTTTCTTCAGTTTCATACGATCCTTTGGTTTTATGAATGACTTCCTATGTGGGGACAGCTCAAGTGTTTGCAGTGGAATGACAGCATCTAAGCATGTGTTCGAGTTATGGTAGAAGATGCTCAGAGCTCTCGAGAGGTCATCAGTAGTGAAGTATTCGCTCCATTCGGAGGATCTTAGCACTGATTCTACTAAGGTCCAGTTTGCCTTACTATAGTTCCTATATAGTACTTGTTGTGAAGTGGAGGTATGAGCTGCATTGCTATTCAGTGGAAGTGGCAGAGCACACATTACTGTTTTGTGGTCACTACCTGAAAACTTAGAACCCACTAAGATTGAGAGGGGGCTTATATCGTGACAGAATATTAAGTCTAGTACATTGTCACCTCTTGTAGGGATAGTGACAGTTTGTTTCCAGCCGAAGATGTCCAGTGTCCCTAAGAGCTTGTCGTATTTAGTTGGCCCTTTTAATAAGTCCCAGTTGATTTCGGGTAGGTTGAAGTCTCCACATATGATCTTATGCTCGTATGGAAGAGTGGATACTTGCTCCAGTACATTTATAAGTTGTGTCTCGTAATCACTAAAGGTGCCAGGTGCTCTGTAGATACATCCTATTAGTAGTGTAGCACTTTTGAAGTGTACGTTGACCCACAGGGTGTCGTGCATGTCATTGAGTTCCTTATTTTCTAGCTGTAATACAGTAAGTGTGTTCAGGAAGTACATTAGACAGCCTCCTCCCTTACCACTCTTCCTGTCACAGCGAAAGTGTATGTACCCTTCGATGCTTATCTCTTCGTCTGGTATATTGGAGTGACACCAGGATTCCGTAATAATGATTATAGGGGGTTTGTATACCAGCGTGTGTGCCCTGAGCATCGGTAGTTTGTTAAGGATAGATCTAGCATTAATAAGTATTAAGTAGAGTTGAGATTTGAAGTAGTGTTTGAAGTGTTTAAGCTCGTCAATAAGGTTCAAGTGTGGATCGGCATCCGCTGTTTCCGCGTGGCATATCAACCCTGTGTTGCAACTAGTTTGTCCACCTATGTCTGTCAAGTTACTATCCGTTTTTTTTAGTGGGTAATGGGTTTGATTATTAGATAAACTATACAATGACGTGGTTCTAGGCTTGGGTAGGTTGGAGAGTTGGGTTGAGGTTTTTATTTGGCATATGCTTGTACAGTCTTTGGGTGTGACTAATAGTTCCGTATGTACTAGCCCATGTCTGTTTTCTTCCCGATAGGGGGCCAACGTTGGTTGTATGGGTTCAGAAGGGTTAACATCCCCACCAGCTGTTTGGTTAGCGCTGACAGGGATGTGTTGGATAAAAAATCATTGGTACCTTGTGATACCCATGACTTGTTAATCTGCCTACTGTGTGTGGACATTCCAAGAGACCTTACATGGGTGTCGTTATGTGCGTAGCTGCACTGTGGTTTGTTTCCCAGAAGGCTTGTTCCGTATAATCTGCCAAAGTTAGTTTGTATGTCATGCCTGGTGGCTGAGTTCCGAGTGTTGTCACTTTTATAACATATTTATTTTCGAATATTAAATAAAAATTGTCCATTCGCGGAAACGAATGGACTATTTTTACAATATTCAAGTTGAGTACATGCACAAAAATACATGGAAAATTTCTTTAATATTACATAATTGTAAAAAAAAGAAAGGAAAATAGAAGAAAATTCGCACAGCAGCCCATGTTATTTCCAATAATATGTACTTTTACTGCAAGACTATCAGTTTTATGTATTTTTAAATGTGATTGTTCATGTCATGTGTCCATGTGAGACATTCATATGTGGTGCAGAAGTGTGATTTTAATATCTAATATCTATAAAACCATTAAATGTAATACAAAAATCTTTTCAATTTTGAGCATTTGGATGTTGTTTACATATGTGAATCATAGGATATCAGCGAGTTGTGTGTAGCAATAGTCTTTAACATAGGAGAGTTTTATAAGGACAATATGCTCTTTGCGTGTACATAGTGTGAAGCAATTAGAAGATATAGAATAAACAAAATTGTCACGTATTTTAGGAAGTTCATAACAGTACTATAGGTTCAATGAGTATATATGTGTATGAGTGTTACAATTTGTCTCGCAGTGTATTACAACAGATGGTAGTACAGTAAACGTTCACAGAGTAGTTTGATATGACAATAAATTTACAGCATCATTGGTTCAATTGTCTTCCACGTCTGAGTCTATACGTTCCACGCATATAAGTATCATAGATTTTCAAAGAGCCTTTGATGGTTGAGATGCAGAGGTTCGAAATGTCGAAGGAGGTGAAAAACAGTCTGCGAAGGTATTTTACAGAGAGTTGACTGATCATCCCTCGATAAGAGATTACAACAGGAATTTGCAAGATTCTTTGAACTGTATGTCCCATTGCAGACAGGAACCGTTGGAATGCAGCAACCATTGTTGGAGTTCCGTATTTTGACATCTTCGACGCATGGCTGGTATAAATGAAGGCGTCGCTGCAGATTGTTACGTCGAGAATGTATGCTGCTCCGTCTAACAAGATAATCAGATCAGGTTTACAGAAAGACGTGGGCGTTGGAACACATGGCTCGACGTAAAATCTGGTATTCATTTTGCGCAATTTGTTAGCGATCAGCTTGAGGACGTAGTTGTGTCTCTTGCATCTGACGTCATGAGTTAGAGCGCAATGCTGAAGAATATGTTGGAGATTTTCCGGTTGACCACACCCGCCTCTGCAGTTGATGTCCGTTCTAGGACGTCCACGCGTACTTCTCGTTTTTGTGCCCAAGAGGCCTCCACGCAGTTGAACGGCTCGTACATAGAGTTTGGGCAAGACCATTTCGGGGTTGAGAAGCCATTTGTGAGATTCAGGGCATTTCGTTGACTCAGTCAAACCGTAACCATCCGCCGATGAGTGTAGCTGTTGTGCCCAGCTTTCATGGGCTTCTTCTATTGATGTCACTATTTGTCTATGGGCCTGCATCGGAAGGTTGCAGATCCTAAGAAAAGGTGTGAAGGTTTCGGAGGACGCGATGCTCCGTATGAGCGGATTCCTGTTGTTGAGTAGTGCCTCGATTCTTTTGCGCCTATGAATCGGAATCGTTGTAGAGAGATTCATAATTCCCAGGCCTCCCTTTTTGATATCCGCGTGGAAAAATGCAGTTGGAGTGTCTTTCGGGAGGTGAAGCCAGCGGCGGACAGCTGCACGAATAAGTTTGTCCATCGTTTTCAGGGTATTCTTGTGAGTGATGCTGAGAGTCAGTGAATATAGTAGACGAGGAATCAGATTGTTCTTCAGGATTCTCATTCGTTGATGTGGTTTAAGGGGGGCGCTTTTCACATTGTCTAAGTATTTGTTGAGGACGCCGACATGATCGAAGCAGCGCCTGCCTTTGTAATTGAAGGGAACACCCAGATAGGTAAATTCCTCTGTTGGCGAGATGGCTGGAATTGACAGGCAGTTGATATTGAAGACAGTAGGAGAAAGGGCAACGATTCTACGCTGTCTGTCAGCGACTATGTTGATTGTGCGGCTTTTGTCGACGTTGATCGATAATCCCGCCAGCTCCAGCGAGGCGGCGATACAGCTGAGTTTGTTTTGAAGAGCCGCAGCATTTGGAGCTAGGATGATGAGATCATCAGCATATGCTATGTAGTGCAGAGGATGACCATCGACGTAGATGGGGTCATGGGCTTCAAGAACATTGAGTATCTCATCCATAGTCATGATGAAGAGAAGCGGTGACAGAGGGTCACCCTGTTTGACTCCTCGTGTTGGGTGACAATTCACTTCGTGGAAGAGACTGTAAGAGTTGGAGTAGTAGTTTGTAAGATATTCTCTAAGCATTGGGGGCGCACCAAAACTCTCAGCCACCCTTAGAATTGTTTGATGTAAGACGCTGTCGAAAGCTTTCGAGATGTCGAGGATAGCTAACGCGCAACTTGTGTAGTTGGAGTGCGCTTCTCTCAAGATGGCGTGAAGTAGATTGGTTGCTTCGAAGCAGCCATCACGTTGCAGGAAGGCAAACTGTAGTTTTTCCATTGGGAATGATCTGGACCATCGCTTGGCGATAATCTTGTGCAAACAGCGCGTAACAACAGAAGTGATGGAAATAGGCCGGAAGTCGGTAGGGTTATCGGGATGTGATGTCTTCGGAATGAAGGTGACCCTGGAAGCTGACAAAGGTGAAGGTAAAAAAGACGTCAGCAAAAGAGTGTTAAAATACCCAGCCAGACTAGAGGGGTTGATTTTCTGGAGGTCCCTGGCGGATATGCGGTCGACACCTGCGGCGGATTTGACCATTTCTTTTAGTGCCCATTTGATCTCTTCAGTTGAAACTGGGGCGACCAAGTCGTTGTTAGTTGGAAGGTATTCCTGAACCGGTCTAGTGTCTGGTAGGGCTGGGCGTGTGAAGGTGTCTATCCAAAATTCATTGAAGCCTCCTATACTGGAAGGCTGACATGTAAACGGGTCTCTCCATCTGCCATCAAGTACCGTGTTTGCAGCGTCTTTCGGAGAACGGTGGAAGAGCGTTTGCATGTGGGCATATAGAATGCGTCGCCTCTTCTTGTTGTTTAAGTTCGGTGGGAGACCGGAGACGTATCGCTGCTTGGATGGTTTCCATTTTGCAGGGAACAGTTGGTGGGCCTGCTTATCCAAAAGTTGACGTGTCTCCTCAAGAGTAATATCATTCACATATAGTTGCATAATAATTTGTCGAGTGGATTCAGTGTCCAGCCGCTGAGATGAATTTGCCAGTTGTGTGCTGATGGCAGCCAGGAGGTTAGCGTGTATATTGTCCACGTTGAGGCTTCTATGAAGTGGCAGACTCACCAGGGGACTTGAACCATCTTGAGTGAGTCGAGTAGTTGGCAGAAGTGGACGGATCATTGTCACAGCAGTGGGAGAATATAAAATTGTTCTATCGACAGTACTTATTGCATAGTGGTACTGCGGTATTCGCATTGGTTGGGTGGACTCCTCGCTTACAGTGCAATCATTATTAATGACAGCCAATTGGAGGGATCGCTGTTCTTCTAGCTGAGTTGGCGTACAGGAATTCGATGAGATCGTGATAGCTGGATCTGAAGTTGCTCTGCATGGACTTATAGGAGCAGAGATTGATCTGTTGACGGTGAACGTATCAGTGAGCGAGGTAACTGGCTGAATTTGGAGATAAGACGTATTTGGAGTTAGGACTATTGTTGGCAGAGATGGGTTGAGTGTACGTCTCCATTTTAGCCTGGATAGACGTAGTCTAACTGCATCAGTGGTGCGGTTGCCAACGGCTTCGGCGACAAGAGCGAAGAACTGTATAGGCGCAAGTAAAGGTGAATCGAGACATTTGGCCGTTGAGATCAATCGAGCATCTTCTTGAGTGGACCAGGTTTGAGTTCTTGGACGTACATACAGTGCTGATCTAATAGCATAGTTTTCATGTGATGATGCAGGTGAGGATGGCATCGAGTAGGAGTCAATGGTTGATGCGGAGCGTGAAGGTGATGGGACAAATGTTAACCATTTGAGCGTTTGTAGACGGCGTCTGATGGCTTCAACTGAGCGATGTGGCAGATGGTCGTGTAAGTGTTGATACAGTTCAGCTTTGCTGTTGAATCGGTCGACTGCTGCATCTGCTAACATCAGTAAAGTGAGTTCTTCATTTTGGGACCAATTTCGTCGTGTTCGACAGTCGTTGAGGAGGCGACCGAGAAGGACCTCATTGTATTCGGCGGGGTGGATTTGACGCAGATGTTGAGTCAAACCTCTCGGAGAAGCGAAGTTTGAAGGACAGTATATACACAGGAATCTTGGAGATACGATTGAGGATTGGGATTGATTGGACAGCATGGAGTGAGGTGATGACGGATTGGATGTGAGGGGCGAAGGATGAGCTGCTGGCAATTGGGAGATGAAGGAAGGAGAATTGGAGTCTGTTGTTTGAGGGTCAGCTTGAATCATGGCAGAGGCCATGGATTGTGATGAGGGTTGGCTTGACATAGCTGACATGACTGGAGATTGCGGTATCGCAGGCTCGAGTTTGGAGGACAACCAACGATGGACTGTTAGTTGTGCCACGGACCGTTCATAGGCCCTCACCCGTGGCTTGACAAATGGTTAAACCAAAATCAAACAAAGCAAACAAAAACGAAACAAAACAGAAATAAAAACAAACGAAAAGAAAGGTACTGTTATACGATATTCCACGTAATCACTTTGGGATTGAAGCAAAAAGAACGGAAGCCGAAAATGAATGGGGAGGAGGTGATATGAAAGAGTCCTCTTTCGAAAACAATAAGAAGGAGATGCAGCGTGAGAATGACTATCGAACAAAGGAGCACGGAGACAAGAGTCGAGAAATACCTAGAACAACGGAAGAGGTGAAGAAATGTGGCAGTTACAACACTTCGAGAAAGGCAACGAAATGAGTATGATGATGAGGCAATGGGAGGATGTCGATAATCAAAAGTCAAAACTGTCAGAGATACGGCGTCAAAATGGGTATCAAACTACAGATCTCAATGAGAGGAGTCGAAAGATGCCAAGAACAACGGTAAAAGAGGAAGAAATGTGAAAGTTACAGCGATGCGAAATAGCCAGCGAAATAGAGGTGGGGATGACGTAGTGGAGAGTGGTTACTTTTAAAGACGAAGACTATGGAAGATGGGATGATAATATAGCTTTCAATCGATAGGACTTGAAGAGACGAGCAGAATGAGTACAAACACGGGGGGTGAAAGTAAAAGGGTGCAGAAGTTACAGGGGTTTAAATTTGATAGATGGGTGGGGCGGGATGACGTAATGGGAAAGTTGATGAGTTACAGAATCACAGAAACTACAGGAGATGGGCTATTGATATGGGTATCAATCGACAGGTTTCGACGGGAGGAGTACAATTATACCAAGATCAACTTCAGAATCTGTAAGAATAAAGAATTACGCGGGTACAGAAGGAAATACACGAAAAGGCCACTCCCAAAGCCAACTCGAGAACGATGGGTGCTATGGTGATAAGAATTGCACGAGTCGATTCCTCGTGCCGAGAAACCTAGGGAGGGTCGTCGGGAACCAGCAAAGAAAAAGCCCAGGCCGAAAAAAATAAAGACAAACAAAATATTCAAGAAGAACACCATACACCTATACACCAGCATACAAGCAGGTAGTATAGGCGTGCCCACCAATCAGAGTGGCTGATTAGTAGCTTAGCTCGCGATCGATAAAAAGTGAATAGAGCCTGTGGAAACGGATTTTGGCTGAATTTCGGTCAATGCACAAAAGACAGCAAAATTACAGCAACTGAGAATGACTGAAAGTTCGTGCCTGAGGCATAAAATATTGGTCTCAGTAGCAAGTTTGAAAACAAATACCGAAAAGCAGAAAAAAGCCAGGACAAAGCGGTTTGCTGGGAATGACAGAGCGCTGAGAGTACTACGAAAAACCGCAGAGTGATCAGAATATGTTGAGGACAACGAGGAGATATTTCAACGTAAACTTGGAAAACTGCGTAAATTTCCAGAGCAAAATTAACGAAAGTTGAGAATAATAGGGCCTATTAGGAATAGAAGCTACAGAAGGATGTGGTGAAATTTGAAGATGTACAGAGAATAGACAGTGTAGATTTATGGAAATTAGGTCAGAGGCTCAGAGGGGTGAAAGGGACGAAGGTACAATTAGACAAACAGGGGGAGGAGCACAATATTTTTAAAGGTTGCTAAAATGTGGTCGAAAGCTATCCCCCGTTAAAAAGTTTGGGAGAAAGCAAAAAGCTACGGGTTTTTTGTAAAAATAAAGAAATAGTGTTGACGATTTGGAATCTGAGATGTATGTACAAGTTTAGCTTTGGAAGGAGGCAGCAGAACTCTCCTGTTAAGGGGATACTATGCGAAGAGGGGGAGGCTCACAACTTTTACACAGGCGATAGGAGTATGAGGCTTTTCAGTCTACAGGGTGAAGAATGATGAAAGAAGTTGTTTTGGATGGTTCATGATGGAAATATTTGGACAGAGAACAAGAAGACTGAATAAATCAGAAATATTATAGGTGGTATTATGAGCAAAAGTGGAAAAAGGTCTCGTGGATGGAAATAGAAAGGTAATGACGAGACAAAAAGTGGCCTCGGTCTTACAAGATAGACCAAGGGAGATTAAAAACAAGGACCGGTGTTGTCACTGTCACTAGATCAGAAAATCCTTTGTTGAGTATAAAGTACTTTTTCGGCCGAAGTGGCTAAAAGTACCAAAAACAAAATGATTTGGAAGAGAAATGGGCAAATAATGAGGATAAAATAGGTATCAAAAGATTCAGTTCGGCGAGCTGCAACCGATTATTACAATTTCAGAAAGTTAGAGTTAGACCAAAAAGAAATAATAGGTGAAAATAGTGGAAATTCACCGTTTTTCAGTCAGATACTGGAAGTTAATTAGCAAAAATCGTAAGTTGAAGGAATTCCTTGGTAAAAAGTATATGAAAAGAACAAGTCTGACGACTAGTAACACCGTGTCAAAAATAATGGAGAAATAAGCTAGAGTTCAGATGAAACTAACGAAAAAGTAAATTCCGAAAATCAGGGTTTAAGGTAGATTCGGACTGTCACACAATTGAGACGACTGGTGATGAAAACGTCAGATTTCCAGTATAATCAACACTAAGTCAATAAAAATAAACTATTAAGAACAAAATCGACAACTATTAACAGATAACAATCCTCCTATTAGAATAATAGATACTTAAAAGGGGGAAACTTCAGTCAAGGGTGAAGTTCGTTAGAAAAAAATCAGAACTATAGATATGGCACTGAATAGATAATATAACACGCAAAACTTCGAAAAATTGCACAGACTCACCAAATTGAACCAGATATATCCCATAAAATATACATCCAAAACCTGCAGATGGCAGGGTCAGTGATAACAGAGTTTATATAATACTTCCAAGGAAAAATAGTCTCTCACAAGTATTCTTATGTGTAGAATGTGAAAATTTAACAGTTTCCGGTAAAAATTGTGTGTAAATAGTTTGTATACGGTTTGAAAGAATTAGAACGAAAATGTAGCGTCTCAATTCCAATTGCGTGATAGCGTCACTACACCAGCTACCAGTGTGACTTGGCACAGTATGCAAGTAGGTTGTGTCGTTGTTGTCCTTGGGCTCTATGTCCTTATTTTTGTTTTTAGTTTGGTTGCTAGCATGGTTTTGAATATTATTTACCTTAAAGCGTGAGATATTCTTGGGAGTCTGAATATGTTGGGGAATCTTCGCAACAAGTGGCGTATTTCGGCCTGTTTTGTTACCGAGTTCCATTTGCGTTGTCACGTTTTGGTTAAGAGAGGATGTTGTCAGCTTACAAGAGGGATTGATTACCATCTTATGGCTGTCCATAGACATATCTAGATCCACCGTAGAGGGAGGAGAGGTTACTTTAGGAGTAAGACTATAGCTCACAAGTCTTTCGTTTGGTTTCATTTTCTCTGGAGCTATTTTTACGGGATTAGAGAGGGGGGAAGCTATGAGTTCTACCGTGTTGGTAGTGTGTATATCTATTTTAGTGGCTTGAGGTGTCCTGCCATTTGGTTTATTAAGGTGATTGTAAGCACGCCTTTCAATCACTGTCTTATCTGCTACAACTTTTACCTGTTTGTAGCTTGTGTCCTGTAATAGGATACGTTGTGTGTTGGTGAATTTTTTAGCCTCTGTCTGCGTTTCGAACTGAAGGCGTATAGGACAGCAGTGGTCGTGCTGACTCTTCTTCAGTCTGTGACATTTTGTTTGGGAGTTAGGCATTTTCGCCGCCCTAAGTAAGATGCTTTGAACCTTTTTCAACCCCTCATTATCCGGTATATTGTAGACAATCACACTTAGTTTAGTATCAAGTCTTTTGATAACCTCTGTTGTGATGAAGTTTATCAAGGTGTCTATCTTAGATACTGATTCTGTGTCAAGTTCGCCAGGGTTTATGGTCTTAGTCAAGATGTTCAGAGGGGCAAGTTCACAGACCTGTGATTTTATATCACCAACCTGTGTTGATAGTTCAGATAAGTTGGCCAAATTTTCTGAAAATCCTGCATTCATATCTTTTCTACACCTTATGTCCCGCATCTCAGTCTTCAGTTCTTCTATAGACAGTTTTAGTCGTTCTATTTCTGAAGTAAGTGTTGGAGCTGGACTTGGAATCTGAAGTTTTGTGACACGTACATAGGGTGAAGTGAAGAGGTTTATGTCAGGACCAAGTGCTGAGTTTGTAGAAGCGTTGCTACTGCTGTTTGTCAGCAAGTTTTCGCCCTCAGTTTCAGCCACAGTAGATGGTAGTGAACCGGCAGCTCGACGCTTGCGGCGTATTGGCAAGCTGTGTGCCTCATTTCCATACTTTGTGGGAGTTGTGCTGCTCGTCGTTGCGAGCATATTTATACTATTAGTAATCACGTTGACAGGTGACTGAGTTCGTGGCTTTTTTGTATGACTAACCATAACTAATTAGTGAAAGAGTTATTGGTTAAATTTATGGAACTGGAGAAACACTTGTGCGAGTCTCACAGTTAAAATAGAAATATATAGCGAATCAAGCTAAAATGTAACGCAAACGTTGAACGTACCGCTACTTAAATTCAAACTCAAATTCCATGAACGATCCGATGCAACCATTTGAAAACGCTGGCTAACATTCTGTACAAGGAGTATTCTTGATCTGATATAAAGAAACAACTGGTTTTCAAACAGTTTTCAATGTATTACTCAACTTACATGTACAGCCTGCCATGCTGACGCAAATGGCGCCAATGGATAGTTCTCGAATTGACCCCATTTGATGCAGTAAAACAATCTAATATTACCTTATCTAATTTTCGTACCAAAGATCAAATTTCTTTCCTATTATAAAACTACGATAAGACTGCTGACAAAAATGGAATAAATACATTATTGACTCAAAATGATACATCAATAAACTTTATCTCAAGGCTGCTGTTCACAACAAAGTTTTATAGGAGAATTGACTTCAAGCTTTATTTTTCCCAGATATTTGTATTACATTCATCTGAAGTCTGGGTTTTTTGTTAATGCGAAGACAATATTTCTATATCTCTTTATGTGATACACAGACAGACTATTTTGCAGACTGTTCTGACTGACTCTAATTTAGATTGAACAAACAAACTGTAATTTATATAATAAATTATCCATGCCTGTACAATTGGCATGTTCCTGCATAAACAGGAAATATATATATAAATAACATTAATGGCTCAGTTATTAGCCATCGAGGGAAGTTCAAGCATAAGCATGAGACGAGAGACACCATGAGCTAAAAGACAAATGGCGAAGGAGTCACCGGAACTGATGCCTTCCACCTCTATGGTCGTATATAAGTATCATCATTCTTTTTGTTTTTCTTTCATTCTACATATTTTATGTAATTTGGCGTTTGGATCTAACTTCTCCAATTTCTTTTCCCATTACCCTATATAGGTGTAAAAATCATTATTTGTTTAACCCTTATGTTTATTCGTTTAAAATTTGCTATTCTATAACGCCTAGACTCATTACTAAATATTATGACACTAAATAAACTCTATGACTTCGCAATAACACATGCAAAAACAACTAGATTATAGGTAATATTTACTATACAATGATATACATTTATAAACATTTATATATACATAAAATATAAATGTTCTCTTCATGTTTACATACTTTCTGTTTCTGGTATAATATTCCTGAGCCTGCACTTCTATATATCTCCTGGTCGAGGTCGAACAACCCAACATTTAATCTGAAATGACCATTTCAGTAAATTCAAACTGAAATTCCATGAACGATCCGATGCTACCATTTGAAAACGCCGGCCAACATTCTGTACAAGGAGTATTCTTGATCTGAAATAAAGAAGCTACTCGTTTTCAAACAGTTTTCAATGTATTACTCAACTTACATGTACAGTCTGCCATGCTGACACAAATGGCGCCAATGGATAGTTCTAGAATCGACCTCGGCCCCATTCCATGCAGTAAAACAATCTAACATGACCTTGTATAATTTTCGTATCAACGATCAAATCTCTTTCCTATTATAAAACTTCGATTAGACTGCTGAAAAATGGAATAAATACATCACTGACCTCAAAATAATGCATCAATTAACTTTAACTCAAGGATGCTGTTCACAACAAAGTTATATAGGAGAATTGACTTCAAGCTTTATTCTTTCCAGATATTTGTATTGGATTCATCTGAAGTCTGGCTTTTTGTTAATGCAAAGACAATATTTCTATATCTTTCTATGTGTTACACACACAGACTATTTTGCAGACTGTTCCAACTGACTCTAATGTCAG
The DNA here is from genome assembly GCA_944472155.2 of Trichobilharzia szidati. Lineage (NCBI taxonomy): Eukaryota > Metazoa > Platyhelminthes > Trematoda > Strigeidida > Schistosomatidae > Trichobilharzia > Trichobilharzia szidati. The sequence goes on along the minus strand of CALYDE020000722.1, from coordinate 938,685 downwards.
AAACAACAAACAAACTGTAAACTCAACATACATCTAAACATGTGTAATTTATACAAGAACTTATCCATGCCTGTGCAATTGGTATGTTCCTGTATAAACAGGAATAAATATATATATATTTGTTGTTGTTGTTCACTACCACAAACTTGAACTAAGTGTTAGTGTGTAACACTATAAAACTCAATGATTCTAAATTATTAGTAACAAAAAAGGGAAATAAACCCTGTGTTTGTCACATATTGTCTGCTTAAATTATTATTAGTTGCTGGCTGCCTCTGCACCTCTCTTTCTGTTTTCTTCTTTCTCTTCTCGAAGGTATTGCATTGATGCACGACAAATGAACAGTGATGCTGCTTTCTACGTTTGTATTACTTGAGCGTTATTCAGAACCTTGTTAGCACATACGATGAACAACGGAACAAATTCCATTCTGAATTCTGTTCATCATCGCAAAGTTGGTCCCTTGTTTCTGCTAATACCAAAATAATGCTGTACTTACTCTCTACTGTGGAGTTGTATAAATTTTCGAACCCTTAATAATTGATCAAATGACAATGATCGTTAGCTCTGTATCCTGTGTGTCTTACCCTAGCATCTCTGTACCACCTCTCTTCTTACCTTCCATTAACACAACATTTCGTAATTCCCGCATGAATTTGACTGACTATAAGTATACTATAGATTATAATTTAGACTTGAACCAATATATTGTAATCTAATCTAACAAAGTTTATAGAGGTTATTTTTTCCATTTTTCCAATTTTTAATGTCAAAAAACAGTGTTCCATTTCAAATTGCACTTGTCAAATATGATCATGCCTGTACAAACGGTATGTTAATCATGTAAATGCTTAATTTATGTGAAATATATATTATTATTACAGTGTTCCGGAGCTGGAAACGGACACTGCTTGTGAAAAACACATGCATGACGTACAGCAGTGGAGATGGCTGTCATCTCAGATGGCCCTTGGCGCTTCTGCAGCAACCTCCATTTTTCAGCTACCTCGCCCTGCTCATCTCACACTGATTATTTCTCAGGGCTGCTAAGTGTCACATTCAACTCCCCGGAGCAGTTGGCCATAGCGCTTCAACAGTGGTATGAGACCAAGGGGAAAATGGGAGGACACATCCGATGCTGCGAAAGCAGGCCCGGAACCATAGGGAGGCAGCGAACTTAGGCTTTAATACGTCCCCGAGCTTCAGTGACAGTAGAGCGATGCACTACTGAGAATAACAGTCTGTGTCACCCAAGTGTCCTACCTAAATCCATGGAAAAAACTACAACCGGCCAGTTCCATCGGAATCGGCCAACTAGTCTCAACATTAAGTCCCCTACCAGCAGACAGCTTCACGTCAACTACCCCACAACACACTGAGGTTGTGAGACTCACTGTCAGCTGCCTATATAGGAATATGAGGGGGCTGAGAGAAAAAGTAGGCGAACACCGAAATCTCCAGGCACACCTACAACTGAAAATGATCATTCTCACTGAAATCTGGCTAACCCCCACTATCGCCGACAACGAAATCAGTATAGGTGATATAGTTCTGGTCAGGAGAGACAGGGATTATAAGGAAGGAGGGGGAGTTACTATATACTTTGACAGGCAACTTAAATGTGTGCGCGCAACGGACCTGCCACTTATTGAACTCCTAGACTCCATATGGTGTCACTTCACCGTAGGCCACACCAAGCATCTACTTGCTGGCATCTACCGATCTCCCACCTGTGGTGCGGAGCACAATCAGCTACTGCTCAGCACTATCACAGGGATACGGAGTCGGGCTATGACCAAATCACCATAGCGGGAGATTTCAATGCCTCATCACTGAACCTTGGCACGGGGTATGCTAAGGGAAAATTTGGCCGAAATCTACTGCAAACTATTCGAAATACGGGACTGACTGAGAATGTTGGAGACGACACTAGGTGGGACCCTAGTGGAAAGTCATCAAAACTAGACGACATTCCGACTAGTGACCAGCTGCTCGTTGAAAAGGTCCAGATCATGACTCCTCTAGGAAGTAGTGACCATGCAGTCATAGTTTTCGATCTCGTCCTCCGTGAGCGTTTGCAATGGGACGTTACGCGACCGTGTCTGCGTTACAGAAAAGCTATGCTGAAATGCGGAGGCTCTTGTCCGACGCAGACTGGCCCTTAGCATAGGATGAGCTACCTGTGGATGAACACTGGGAAGTGGTAAGAGAGATTATTCATACAGCAATCTCGAATACCTTCCCTTTAGCCACAACACAGCCCAAAAGAAAGTCATCATGGCTAAAGAGAGGCACGCAACGTATTCTGCAAGCAAAGCGGGAGGTTTGGTTCACGTGGCGCGTATCTAAGAGCCAGATCGACCATGATGCATAACTGGAACTCAGGAACTGGTGCAACGCGAGAGTCAGGAGTGACAGGGGGTCATTCTAGGTTAACCTTGCTAAAAAACTCCTAGCAAACCCCAGAAACTCGTATCAATGCATGTCGGAAAGAAAACCAACCAACCAGGTGGCATGCGCCTTAGTAGGCCCAAATGGTCAATATTTCACTAGTCTGGAAATGGCTGAAACATTCAGTTTAGCCTTCGCCAAACAGCCAAACAGCAATGTGGGTATTACCGTTACGGACCAAAATTGTGGCACTACTATTTCACAGGAGGAAGACCTAGTGGCTACTCCCCAAATAAACCCGGCAATAGTACTACGGAGGCTACAGTAACTCACACCTAGGAAGTCCCCGGGTTGTGACAACATCAGGCCATGTGTTCTGAAACAGTGCGCCGAAACTCTCTTTAGGCCCTTATGCGACTTGTTCCAACACTCAGTAGATTCGGGGAAACTGCCAAGGGAGTGAAAAGAGCTATCCTTTCTCAGATCTTCAAGGGTGGGGATAGGCGAAATGCCACTAGTTATACACCAGTAGCTGTACTCCAAGTGGCATCAAAAGTACTGGAAAGCATTATAGATGATCACATCAGGCAATACCTCGATGGGTCTAATATACTCCATGAAGCCCAACACAGTTTCAGGAAAGGCAGATCCTGTATAACAAGCCTACTATCAGCTTGAGACGATCGGACATCATGCTAGGATATGAATGTTCCAGTCCATGTGGTCTTCTTAGACTTTGACGGGGCATTTGACACCTTTCACCATGACCTTCTCCTACACAAAATAAGCCAGACAGGTATGGGTAAGCCACTTCTGTCCTGGTTAAAGGACTACCTAACCGAAAGGAAATTCTGCACTAAGGTCAATCGAGCCCAATCATCTGGGCACTGCTGGTCAACAGGAGTGTCTCAGGATTCTATCCTAGGGCCACTGACGTTTTCGATTTTTATCAATGAGCTACCATGGCGTCTAAGCTACCCAACTCTTCTATACGCTGACGACGTGAAGGTATGGAGGGCGATGAAGTGTCCGGAGGACTCGGACCGAAGCCAAATCTTAAGCTTCTGGAAGACTGGACGGTGGCCATTGGCATGACTTTCAACCTGAAAAAGTGCAAAGTAGTGAAATTACGCACCTGTAGACTGCAGAATGCAAGTTACACCCTGTGCAATGAGAGCTTGTTCTGCACAACGTCGGAGTGTGACTTAGGTTTAGTTCTAACGGAAAAAATGGACACGAGTAAATTACACGGGGGACGTAGCGAGGGCATACACTTAACTCATAGACTGTTAGGTGCACTCACTCCTGAGCTCACTCTAAGGTTGTACAAAATATACGTCAGACCACACCTTGAAGTGCATAATATTATTGCACCACCACTGCTTAGAACAGACGCCAACCTCTTAAAAGAGTCCAACGACGAGCAACAAAAGGAGTGGTTGGTCTCCGAAACAAATTGATATAAGTATAAAACTTGGGCACTGTGGTAGAGTGTAACTCCATTATGGATAAGATTTTATTTTCATAAATCACACAGTGTTACACAGTAATATTAACTGATGATGTTTCGAGCACACATTATTGCTCATAATCATATCAAATTACTCACCAAATTATATGATGAAAGGCTGAACGAATTGGGCCTATGCACACTTAGCTACCGTCGGCTTAGGGGTATTTAATTACTGCCTACAAAATAACAAATGGCCAGAATCACCGAAACAAAGGTGTTCTGCCATTGAGTAGGTATAGGCTCCCTCGTGGAAATCCCAGAAGGATAGCTCACCAGAGGGCAAGGACCCGGGTGCACTCCCACCTCTTTTCACTGCGGTTTTGCCGTCCCTGGAATTCCTCACCGGCAGGTGTAGCTATAGCACCGTCTGTGGACGCCTTTAAGCGGAGGCTGGACAATCACACAGCGACACAAGGACCGCATCCAAATGGCCTATCCCCTTAAAATCCCATACACTATTCAGGGGTGGACAACTAAGTTAGTCATTTTACTTCTTTACATTCTCTCCCGTCTTAATCTCTTGACAACTTTAACTACACCTATTATTATCATTATTACCGATATATATTTATATTGTTCATATTGTTCTCCTAATTTGACTAGCTGACTGTTATTACGTTTTCTTATTTCTTTTTCTCTCTGTTAGTCTGAATAACTTCACTAATTATGTATATTATTATTATCTCGTTTCTTTTGACGACAATACCGGTGGACTAACTGGTGAAAGGATCAACTCCATTCACAGTGGTAACAGTCTTAACACACCTCATACTACAAACCATATATAATTAATCCCAGCACTACTCCTTTTGGAGTCAACCGAAGCTACGCCAGTCGAGTGGCGGGACGAGCTACGCAGAAGATCAGGAAACTATACCTAACAATTAAGAGGCGAGCACAAAGAAATCAAATTAGTTTATACTAGCTCGTAAAAGCGATATTGGATATTGGATAGTGCGTGAACGTTTTTACGACACTGGTAGCTATTACTAATGTTCTTTAGAGTTCCTCTCCATAACTTCAGTTACATGTCCGAAGATCCATCTAAATACTGCAAAGACTTAAAACAGATATTCAAAGTTCCAAGTTGAAATGAGTTCAATGATTTTACAATGGTTATATTAAACTAGCCAGATACAAAGCCTTGAAAATTTGTGGGTACTTTAATTTGGACGGTACTTGCAGTATATTTTGGTACTTCTTTTTGTTGTTCCGTGGCATACATTTTGGCATCCCAGATTCAAGAAGCAATTTTAGTAGAATTACAGACATTTTAAACGAGGATTATGACTAGCAAACATGTGTTATTCTAGGTTATCTGACTGGTCGAATCAATGTCATTTGACTTTGGTGTCTATTGTTTACTCTTACGGAATGATAAATTTAGGTTGTTGAAAGTGAAATGTACTAGACTATATAATGGCTGTTTTGTGAGAATGAAAAGCAGTCATGTGTGGCAAAGTAGGTCCTTAATAGTCACGTGTACGTAGACTTTAGCAAGTCAGAAATACTTTTAATTAATTAAATCACACAGTATTAAAGTCAGAGACACTTCCTTTATTTCCGTTTCTAATCCTCTTCACATTTATTTCGGTTGACCACCACTTCACTCATCTTTCTTCCTGGTGCCTTTTATAATAACCTCACCTTAGGCAACAATTATAGTCATATCCCATGGATCTTTATGGTAATGGTCTCTTTTGATTGTTAGTTAGGTTCTGACCAAGGAGGCTTGTTTCGGTTTAATGAATTTGAGAGCAAAACGTATTTTAGACCAGACACATATTTTAGACTATTGTATATTTTTACTATTTCTGAAGAATTTACGTAAGTTGCCCCGGAGTTGCAAGGTAACGCCTATTCAGTAAGCGGTGGAATTTTCGTGTTAGCAAGTTTGAAAAAGCCAAATGAAAGCCAGTGAGAAAATCAGCCAATGATATATGGATAATTTTCATTCACTACTTAAAGATGTCGTAATGTGGGACTGACATCCCCGACATATAGGTCCTTAAATTATCGAAAAATCGTGGGGCTTGCTGAATTCCTTACGAGGAATACTTGAAGACATGTTCAAACTTCGTCATTTAGAATTAGCAAGTGATATAAAAGTTCCACTTAGGCTGTTGCAAAAGTTTCATTTCTAGGTTCTGACTACTAAGATCGATAATCACCGAAAATACCCATTGAGTAATGAATAAAATAAAAGACAAATTCAGCGAAGAAAATTTTCTTTATCGACGAAATCATCTTCAGAGGCTGTACAGTCGTATTTATACTTACAAAAAATACATAGTGGTCTATTATTGAGTAATAGGGGTTGACATAATTGATATAATTACTCAGAATTGGCTTTAGAAGTGAAAATTAAAAGTCGTAAATTACGTGGTACTCAACGGCACAAAGATAAAGATTTGATAAGGTTAAAATTGCTATTGAATGAGAATAAAGGTATTTGAGTGTCAATTTAACAAGTGTGAAGAGGGTGTGAAATGTACAAAAGGAGCATATAAGAGTGATAATAGTAGATTAATTATGAAATTTTACTTTCATAATTTTCGATAAACTAAAAGTAAAACTAAAAAATGAAAAAAGTTAAAAATTAAGAAAAGAAAAATATCAAAATTTTTTTACAGGGAACGACCAATGAAGAGGTTAAGACCAAGGTAGAATAAGAGACTGGACAAACTTTTTATGTATACAGAGTTCTGGGTTGTATTGACGAATTGCCAGCGCTTCCGCCATACACAAAAGCCGAAACCTGACGCCCATTGTACCATTTGGCTTCACCTTGTAGATGATCTTAAAAGACAACTGTGGTGGAGCTACGTGGCCTGGGTTCACCAAATGCTCGAGAATTGAGCTGGTAATTGTCTTGCATTGTCTCTTTGCTAGGCATGCCGGATAATGTTCAGAGATGCGTTTGGAAAGTGTACGCCTTGTACGGCCAATATAACTAGCTCCACACGAGCAGGTGAAATTATAAACACACATTGAGGTGTCTCAGAGTGGCAGCTTATCGTTCACACATCCATTGATTTTTTGTCGGCTGTAGAAATTGGCACGTAACTCTGCCAAAAAAAGGCTTTCCTCAGTGATCTGCGTTAGCGATTCTTCAGGATCTCAGCCGTGGTATCACCTTTAAATGGAGCACTCATAAATAGCAGTTTCTTCAGCACCGTCTGGGTTCTTCCAGGCTTTTCCCTTTACTTCATGTTTTTCTCAATAAATCTTGGAGGATATCCATTCTCTATGAGGACTTGTCTGAGTTGCCCCAGTTCCCCATCGATTGTATCAATGGAACATATCCTCCTTATCCTTGAGGATAAGGAGTGGATCAGATTTCTCTTTCTTCTCAAAGGAAACCAACTATGGAAATTTTTGTACTGACCATCCCATGTTGGTTTTCTCTAGATCTTTGAAGAGGACCATCAGATCTCCTTTTTAGAAAAACATCCAAATAATGGAATTCCGAGTTCATTTCTGATTCTGACTTGAACTGGATGGCATAATGGCAGCTGTTGAACTCTTTAGTTATCAATTCGATGTCGGTATTTTCGTCACATATGATGAAAGTACCATGCATGTATCTTTGGTACAAATGGAAAATGTCGATAGTAGGCCGTAAAATATTATTCTCCAAACTTGCCAAAAAGCAGTCTGCAAGTAAAGGACCCAACGGTGACCCCATTGCCACTCCATCTCTTTGTCTATAAATCGTGTTGTTGAACTTGAATTGGACATTTAAAGTGCACCTCAGTAGTAATTCCTTTAAGTAGTGGATCGGAACACACACATCTACATTATTATCCTCAATGAATTTGCATATAAAGCAAATAGTTTCAGTGATGGGAACGTTGGTGAAAAGGGAAGTAACATCCATGGATATCATTTTCTTCCCGGATACATTATCATCACTTATTGAATCGACGAATTCAAACGAATCAGAAACACTACGCCTGCAGAGATTATTTCTGGTAGGTAGGAGGATATCTGCGAGCCATTTAGCAGTAGCATGATATGGGGAATTTTTCATATCCAGGACTGGACGTAGTAATTATATCAATTATGTCAACCCCTATTACTCAATAATAGACCACTATATATTTTTTGTAAGTATAAATACGACTGTACAGCCTCTGGAGATGATTTCGTCGATAAAGAAAATTTTCTTCGCTGAATTTGTCTTTTATTTTCTTCATAAGATCGATAACTTAAGGAATCTTATTTGTTTTTAAAAAGTGTATTTGAATGTTCCTCCCAGTTTTCTTTTAAGACTGGCTAAAACTTCAGTGGAAATCTTTTTGATAACTTCAACGTATGATCTGACGTAATCTGAAGTGATATTATTGTAACATATCATCTTGGAATAATTTCAAGTGTAGTATTTTACTTCCGGTGTAAACTCAGTGACTTGTTTGGTCTCTGAGTTTCGCCTACTTCTATCGACAGATACCATTTGAAGGTTACTTTCCGAAGGCTTTTCACAACGTATGGTCCAGAGCCAAAAAATTGTGCAATATCATGTACGAAATAATCAATTCTATTGGATATAGTCTCCTGTTCATATTTGGTCTTTATATTGCTGGAGGAAAGTTCCCAAGGTAAGTTTTCTCATTTTAACGTGTCATTTTTAGAGATCATCCAGAGACAATCAAGAGAAGAGTTATATCCGTCTTTGTGACTGGCACTATTTCCATGATTCATGTGTTGACTTTCATCCATCTCCCTGAGCGTCCTGTGGTAAGCAGATGTTGAAATATAACTTCTGTTAGTTTCAGCTATCCTCTTATGAGTTCGGAAAAGTCTTTCTTAGATTAGATGGACTTCTGGAAGCTATCGTCATTTCTGTTACTCTTACTCTGGTTTGTTTTGTCTATTTCTAATATTCTCACTCATCAGGTTTTGTATTTCGGAGTTATCTTAGATGACATATGCTGTGGATATATATCAGCCCTTTTCGGTAATCACTTTTTTTACGTATCCTGTCTTATGTAAATTAGACTTCCGTTATACTTATAAACTGAGGAAATAAACATAAGAGTTTAAACTGTTTTATATATGTCCATGTGTTTAAAGATGTAGTTGTGCAGTTTAAGGTGACATTCAAGTGTAATGTAACTACATGTTATGTTTTTCACTTAATTAGCAAATATATAAGAATGAAATTACTTCAGTTTATGATGACTGGTCCCATTAATTCTAATCTATATGTGTTGTGAATAAGCCTTAGTATCGATGAGACTCTAACGAACTTAGTCGCAAAGGACACATTTGAAGTTAAACCAAACGGTATTTGTCGTTCTTGCTTTCTTCATATAAATTAATGTAGTTTCATATTCTACTACATTTCCGATGTTTTGAAGATACTGAAATTGAGACTACCTGATGTGACTCAGAACTGGTCATAGTAGTTTAGATACAATAAGGTGATGTGTGCATCCTAAACTTTGACTATTTTGATGGTCAGATTCGATACCCAGCTGACGCACTCCTAAACATTGCGTAGTTTGCTACTTAACAGTAAACCCGGAAAAAAGGGGAAATCGGCAATAGGGCTAGCAACTCCTTCTCACTAAATAGAAGCAACACGGTTACTAAAACTTCAAGGCTCATAGCCTTATGCTGCATACAGATCGCAAAGGAATGAAGAAGGAGTGTAAGTTGTTCAGTAACCTAGTCTTTTAGACCCCACTCGCGAGAAGTTGTGATACATCTAGGGATCCTATATCAAGACAACATTTCTTCATTTAACAGCGCTTATTTGGGAAGTTGCGTCAGTTCCAGTGGGTTGGTCACTGACGAAATCTCAGCACAGATACAGAAGGCTCATTTGGCACATGCCAACTTACGCTATCTCTGGCTTAGTAGACGTGATATCCGGTTGGCTGTCGATCACAGGACGTGTGTACTGATCAGCGGCAGTTCGCTCTGTCCTCCTGTGTGACTAAGTGAGAAATGGACATTGAGAGTTGAAGACATGATCACAGGTGTCTCCGTTCTATCTCGTGTGTTAGGTGGATTAAGATTGAGGTTAGGCTTCGGTCAAGTGCTAGGTAAGGAGGGAGAATATATAGATGACGTTGTGAAACTACATCGATTAAGATGGTTAGGACATTTGTTACACACGCCTGCCTAGCCATCGCCTTTTCCATTACGACGGGCGATGTTAGCTGACATCGAATGGATCAGGTTGGGAGGGAGCTAGTGGTGGTCAAACCAAAACATGGCTTCATCAATGAATGAAATCCATGGCGGTTATTTTGAGCCGGTCATGTAGGGGGTGTCTCCTTCTTGGCTGGTTGGGGTTCTTGGGATGGTAAGAACCAATGAAGGCTGGAGACATTTGTTGATATGATTTGAAATCTCTCTCAGTGACGCAGATGCATACACTTTTTGTAATTTGTCATATCCAGTAAGACTCTATTGTTCTTCCATAATATTATTCTTTTTTCCCTCGCACTCGTGTTTATTACCTCTCTTTTGAGTCTCTGTTTATTCTCTTCTCTTCCTTTTTGTGCTACAAGGAGGTAGTGCGGCAACTCGAACTGCTGCACTTCTGCTGCCGTCAGTCATTCAGTATTTATTCTTTTCCCTCTCCTAATCACTTCCAAAACTACCTGTTTTGTTAAACATCTATTATCGGAAACAGATTTCGCATTCACCAGACAACGAACATATTGTATGATAGCTGATTGCACTACCCAGTTATTGGAGCTGAAGCAGATGGAGTTGGACTCGGAGCCCTTGGCCAATCGCCTGAACATCGGATGAGTTTGTAAGCCTGTGGTGAGAGCTGTCTGCAAGCCAAAATTGTAAGCAACAATTTATGTCAATGCTTACGTCCCAAATCTTGGTCAGGAGAAAAAATAAGAATAAAGCCTAACCTTCAGAAACTCAACAACCAATCACAGCAGACTTAGCGTGGGCGGATACTACTAGCAGATATACCAACGGACTGTCTAAGAAACGGCAACAAAGAGATGACAGAATAGCCTTCAGCAGGAAAAAAACCAATCAGAAGGCGTTATTTCTCTGCTAACAATAACGAATAATAATGCACATAAAAATCTATAAATATCTGTTGATTTTCTCAATAAACGATCTATTGCCTGGCCCTTGTTTTCTGTCGTTACAAGCCCATGAGCCACATCTCCACTTTTAGTCCTAATAAACAGCCTGGAGGTTTGTACACACAATCCGAAATATAGAAGCTTGTGTTTGAAGGCTTTATCGATAAGGGAAACATAAATCCCACTGATCTTAGAGCAAAGCTGCCTTCTTTTCATGAGAATCTTTCTTGTATGGAAAAATATTTTTGATGTGAATTTTCCTTTAATAAATGAAATATATACCCGTTCTTTCAATTTCCGTTTACTCTATCTAGATGCTGAATATTGGAAAAGTCGAGTACTGAATTGGATGGGTTTACGAAATTTCATCATAGCTCCAATGTTTGAAGAATTTGTCTTCCGTGCTTGTATTACATTTCATTTACGGCCTCTATTCTCTTCGTGTATTATGCTTTGCTTTGTTAGTACACTATTTTTCTCTCTAGGTAAGTATACATCTTACATACAGTTGGTTCCATTTATAAATTTTTGCAAAGCAAGAACAATAAACATTCAATATCGGAAACAAACATCCCCATTTAGACATTTAGAAGTCAAAAGAATTGAGCGGGAACTCCATCCTCACTCACGACTGGATGGAAGACTGATCATGACTTCTCAATAGAACTCCAGGGAACTCTGTCCTGTGGCAAGTCACCAGCGAGCATCAGATTAATTTTAAAGGGTTGATTTGTAAGGACGAAACAGCTGTCCAGTACTTCCTCAGGGGTTTTCAATGGTTCTCTGACCTGTTATCAATCCGTGGTCAAGCCTGAAACAAACAGAATCTGTACAAACTAATTCTTGAAAATAAATGTGATGCTCGCTAGTGACTGGCGACAAGACAGAGTTTCATGGAGTTCTAGTGGGAAGTAGTGACCAGTGAGACTCATCCAGTCGGAAGTGAGGATGGAGTTCCCACCGATGACATTGGTTGGTGGTCGCATTAAAATCACGAATTGGTAGGAGTTAGAATTCATGGGCTGGTTAGTGAGTCGGGTCCCAGTGACTGAATGGTCTACGAGATTGCCTTGTAGCCGGAAGTTCCTGGGTTCACACTCCGTTGGCACCCACCAATGGGGCGTACTGCCGATGATTTCCGAACTAGGATAAGACAGCTATCCAGTAAGCCTTGGTTTTCAATGATTCTCTAACTGATATCAATCCGTGGTCAAACTCGAGAAACAAATCAACTCTTGAGCGAAGAAATATTTGCTTTTCACTTAGATCTTCATATATGACTCTACACTAATCCATATATAGCATTGTTAGTACAATACAGAAAATTTTTACCAATATGGTGGCAACATGTTTGTTTACTATAATTTGTCAGTATCAGCATGTTAAGGGGATGATAATTAACGAAGAAAATTAATACGAATAATTATAGAGTAGAAATGGTTACAGCAAATAGATTACATAATGCATAATTTTGGACTAAATGAAGAGTAATTAAAGAAAAAGCAAGTTTTAGATATGATAGAGAAGATATGTAGCTCAGGTGAATGACTTTGATATGGTTGTGTTCTCTGAGCTGGATAGTTAATTTGCGAAGCTTTCATCACCCTACTAGGTGACATCTTCAGCGCATACTTCAATTTGAAGTGAGCTTTTAGATTTCTCCACGAGTTCATTAATCATCTCTTCTGGCGACCTTGGACGTGATTGGTTGTTTTTGTGTGTTTTCACACCTTCTAGGTTACTTGTATTGTCACAATATTGTGACAACACAACCACATCAAAGAAAAAGCAAGTGTTTAAGGCGATTACGTAATATAAAAGAAAAGAAGGCGTTCAGCTAAGAGACTCTTTTCGGCAAATTCATTCACTAAGCTGTACAATCGCATTTATATACGATTTTGTGTGTGTGTGTGTGTACATTAGATTTATAAAGTTCAGATAATTACGTAATATAAGTATTATTTGGCTTGGAAACAAACGTTAATTAGATAGAAAATAAAACAAAATTGATTAAGTGAATTGGATGACGTAATACAATTGAGTAGAATTCAGAGTAGGTCAGGTTGGCAACAGTGTTAATGAGTGGTGGTTAATAGGTAGTCAAAGAAACATAAAATAATTTAAACCAATATGATTTTTAATAAGGCTTAGAGGGAGGATGAATTAGTCAGGTTTATGCATTCATGTAACCGATGGCCAAGGTAAGGAAAATGTCACGAATGTACGAATTTCTTCTGAACACATAGGTTTGACTTGTTCTTCAGGTGGATTCCCATGACTTCATCTATGTATAAAAGAAGTTAAGATTAGTTGGAATGCAATAAATAACTTTAAATGCTGTATTAGCATCAAATTTATGCTCATTGTCTACAAGGTATGTTAAAACAGAGCTACGAATAGATCTTGTTCGTCCCTTACCACTGATGTTCGGAAACACGATGATGAACCTGCTTAATTTAATTAATTCCTCAAGAGCAGCCAAACTGGCAAATACAGATAGAGTAGGCGAAATGAGGTAGTTTATGCTTATTTCTCGAAAGTAAAATAGGAGTGGCAGTGTGAAGAGACAAAGTACATCTGGTGCTTTGAATGCTCCTATTTTTTAACTGCATTCTTCATATCTCAACTAGATTGGTAAAAGAAATTCTTGTATTGTATTAAAAATGCAATAAAAGTTCTCAAGAGTTGATTTGTAAGGATTAGATTTGTTTTTCAGGCTTGACCACGGATTGATATCAGATAGAGAATCATTGAAAACCAAGGCTTACTGGATAGCTGTCTTATCCTAGTTTGGGAATCATCAGCAGTACGCCCTATTGGTGGGTGCCAACGAGGTGTGAACCCAGGAACTTCCGGCTACAAGGCAAGCTCGTATGCCATTCAGCCACTGGGACTCGACTCACTAGCCAGCCCATGAATTCTAACTTCTACCAATTCGTGATTTTAGTGCGACCACCAACCAGTGTCATCGGTGGGAACTCCATCCTCACTTCCGACTGAAAGAGCGTCACTGGTCACTACTTCCCAGGAAACTCTGTCTTGTTGCCAGTCACTAGCGAGCATCAGAATAATTATGACTGTGAACAGCGGTACTTTGTGATCGAGACATCATCCAGTTATCAATTCTTTGTCATTACAGTGTGTCTTCCACCAAATAAATTTATATAGTATTCTACCACAGTGCCACGAATTCCGCCCTCATAGTTAACAAACAGCGTGTAAGTTGCTCACACGCTTATGCACCTGTAAACAAGTTATACATCATCCAACGGACAGGTTTCAGTTTACTCTACCATCAGAGCTGATCAGTGCCTTCGCCCACTGATAATTAGATGTGTCTACCAAAAGAAAAATTGTGTGTACGAATACAATGTGAATGGGCTCACTGAAGAAAGACTATTTAGCCTTCCTATTTTGAAGGACTGATTTGATCGCTGACCAAATCTCAGTATGGATACAGAGGGCTAGTTTCGCATATGCCAGTTTACGCCGTCTCTGGCGTAGACGTGATATCCGGCTATAGACTAAAGGATGGGTGTACTGCTCACCATTTCGCTCCGTCCTCCTTCATGGCTGTGAGACCTGGCCATTGAGAGTGGAAGACATGAAAAGATTAGCTATCTTTGATGATAGGTGTCTGCGTTCTATCTCCAGTGTGAAGTGGTATAATAGGGTGAGCAATATTGAGGTTAGGCGTCGAGTGCTAGGTAAGGAGGGGAAATCAATCGACGAGGCTGTGAAGTTACATTGACTGAGATGGTTAGGACATGTGTTACGTATGCCTAGTCATCACCTTCCTCGACGGGCAATGGCAGCTGACATAGGGTCAGACTGGAAAATAGCTAGCAGTGATCAAACCAAAACGTGGCCTCATCAGTCAATGAAATCTACAACAGTTAGTCTAAGCCACCGAGGAAGGTATAGACTTCCTGGTTGGGGTCCTCGGAACGGTAAAAACCAATGGTTGGAAACAATTGGTGACATGGCTCAAAATCGTTCTATATGGCTGGTTCAGATGCATTCACTCCTTGTGACTTATGATTTCCAATTAAACTGTTTTGTTCTTCGTTATTACTATTCCTTTGTCTCACACCTCTGTTTACTGTCTCTATTATGCATTTCTCTTACTTTCTTCTCTTGCTTTGTGTGCTACATGGAGTGTGGCGACTTGAACTGCTGCACATCGGTGCAAAGTTCTATGTCGAAAATAGACAGACAGATTTGAACGACTCACTAATTGATTATCCTTCATGCGTATTCATAAAACGAGGTAGTCAGTCATCACTGAAGCTAAACTGTTCAACTGGGTTACAGAATGGATTCAAACCTTTGAATTACTAATATGGGGGTATATTCCACAAAACATTGCCTAAACTTTACTCTCATCACATGATAACAAGTCTAACTTTTCCTATATCTGTCAATTTCTACTGACTGGTTTTTTACAGGATTGATCACGAGTCGACATCAGTTAGAGAACCACTGGACAGATGTTTCGTAGGTACTTTCTCGGGTTCGAGACCAGGACCTTTCGGTTACAAGGCAAGCTCGTAGACCATTCAGCTGAATATATATATATATATATATCAAGAGTCGGCAGAAGCTATTGGGTCGGGTCTCAATTGTTGTGAATGCTGTACGAGCTCGCTTCGTAACCGGGAGGTTCGTGTTTCGAACCCCTGTGGTAGCTGCGTGCTGATAAAGAATTCCAAACCAGGACGAAACAGCTGTCCAGTACTCTCTGCAGGTTTTCCAATGGTTCTCCAATTGATGTCAGTTCGTGATCGATCAATCCTGTAACCAATCAAATCTCTGCAAACCAACACTTGATGATTGATTTTTGTTTATTTTTTGTTGTCGTTTTTTTTAAAATTTTCCTTTTTTTTTTAGCGCATCTTCATCACATCTCTGAATCAATTCGAAATGGTCAAGATTTTCAATCTGCATTTAAAAGTTCACGTAAGTTCTTATCGACTTTTATTTCGATAAAGAAAGGAAGACGAAATTTGCAGTATAAAATGATATCATTCTATTTCACAGGTTCTCATCAGCTGCAGACTACCTGAAATTACAATGGTTATATAAATGATAATAACATACTTTAATGTTTGATTAGTAGTAGAGAAGAGATAAAATTGACGCATCCAAAAAAGAATGAAAGATTGATAACTTAAACTAAAAATTGTAATGCTTTCATTCTTTTTTGGATGCGTCAATTTTATCTCTTCTCTACTACTAATCAAACATTAAAGTATGTTATTATCATTTATATAACCATTGTAATTTCAGGTAGTCTGCAGCTGATGAGAACCTGTGAAATAGAATGATATCATTTTATACTGCAAATTTCGTCTTCCTTTCTTTATCGAAATTTATCAAGGGAACCAGTTGTACGACTTTTATTTATTGAATATGTTGTGTTCCTGTGTATTTCAGTTATTCAGTTTATCAACAACAAAAAAAAGTGACACAGTTACCCTTTTCTCTTTACTATAGATCAACATTTAATAAGAATTTATACTGATTAGGCTATTTGAGATAATCTTGATTTTCTATTTGGTAGACAGGTGGTGGTCTTATTTTACAGACCAACTACTCAACTGATACATAAACTTACGTCGTTTGAAACTAGGCCGGACCTGAGGCTGATATGTATATGTAGCAGTTCATTGAGTCCTACGGCTGACACAAGTCTAACTGTTTTTCCACCACACGTGACTGTATTCCAGTTATTGTGTTATTTGATGTAATATAGTCATTAATAATAAGGTTACGCATAGGAGTGCTTTCGATAAGGAGTGGAAATTTAATTGATGAAGTTGTGAGGTTACTGCAGTTGACATAACTAATATATATATATATATAACATATATATATAACTTGTGCCATGTCATCGCCTTACTCAATGATCAGTTTTGGTTGATATAGAATTCGGCGACAAGAGAGTTATTATTATTATTATTTTTCCCTTGGGTTCCTAGTGGAACATAGGGCTTCAACTGCACGCCTCCACTTGCTTCTGTCTTCTGCTGTACTTTTCACCTGCATTCATGTTAGTCCATACTGTTTCAGCTCCTCTTCACACGACCTCCTCCATGTCACCCTTGGACGTCCCACTCGCCGCTTCCCTTTCGGGTTCCACTCGAGCACTGGCCTGACACGTGATGTCACCCAGCGGCCTCCTCAGCGAGTGTCCAATCCATCTCCACTTTCTCCTGCATATTGGCTAAACCAATCCCTAAAGTCTTTGACTGTTTATTTGAGCTATTTATTTGGCTCAGAATCATCCACACTGACACATAAAATATTCGCTTGTTTTCGTCTTTCGAATTCATGAAATCCTCATTTATTTTTTCCCTTGATATTTCCCTTACACTGTATTTCCATTGAACGTCTTTCCCTTTTCTCTATGTATGCCTTAGTCTTAGTGAAGTATGTCAACTTGAACTGCAAGCTACACATTTTTTGCTTAGTTTTACTTGGAAAATTCAGTTCATTTGTTTTCATCAGGTAAATGTAACATTGTCATAGAGACAGAGAACTCTCCTGTCTTGTGTTTTAAAGGCGAATACATACGTCACCTAAACATTTTCGAGTTTTTGATGGGTTAGCTTAACTTTAACGTAGACTTTTAGACAAAGCAATAAGAAGGCGTAATTTGTCTGAATCGTGTAATGTGCATATTTGCGTACAACACATTTCGAACAATCTGACCACACATGAACTTGTCATAGGAATATATAAATGAAATTAATAAAGAGTTAAGAGGTGAGAAAATAGACCACTTAGGTCAAGTTAAAAGGACATATTGAAGGTCAAAGTAACACTGAAGATCACTAAACCAAATAACAGAGGTAACAGTACAAAGTTTACCAAGGAAGTTGGTTTAGTGTGATGACGAATTGTTGCTTCGTCCGCATAAAGGTGGTTTAAACTTACTAATTGCTAGCTAGGGCTTCCACAAACTTTAGGATACGCCCCAAACACGTTTTATAGATAGGTTTGAAAGATGTGTTAACGTCAATTTCATGTCCTGTCTCTAGAATATGTTTCGCAATAGAGGAGCTAGGTCTCTTGTTCTCACCATTAATGGGTTCTGAAGATTCGATTTGCTTCTGAAATAGCCATTTAGGAATATGCTGTGAAGCCAGCCCTTACTTGCAGAGATCGATGAGTCCTCCCTATGTATGTGTGTGTGTGTCCACACGTACATTCAAATTGGTAAATACAGTGGGATATGACATCATTTTTCTCATGTTCAAAGGGCTTTGATGGATGGATATATTGGCTTCACATTCTCAATTATTATTATATTACATTTGTAAAAAATTATATTTGTAATATCTCAGCGATATTGAAATGAGTAATTCCAACGTTTCGTTCGGCAATCTAGTCCGAACTTCTTCAGGGAAATTAATCAAAATTAACATAACAGAAGTTTATAAATAAAAGGCACATCTTTTGTTTTTAAAAACTTTGTCCAATCATGATTCATAAACACAAGTATTAACAAGTATAATAAACAAAATTGTATGAGCTGTGATCAAAATTTGACCTCGGACTTACAAATATTGGTCTACCTTTGTTTTTACAAATGTCTACTTCTCACTCGGCGCCCAAATATTTTAGAACTATTCGGTCAAATCTTGACGACAGTTCATTTGTATTATTATATTAGCTGCGTAAAAAGTCATTTTAACCACAACATCGTGCAATCTTTGTTTAGTTATCAAGCTGTTATGATGCCCTATATAGGGTAGCTTGATGTACACGTCTTTCTTGGTGGCGAGTTGTAGAGTGGGTCTTGATGTTCTGACCACTTTATATCTCCTGGTGAACTTGTCTGGATAATTGTTATCAACCAGAGCTCGCGTCAATTTTCTTTCTTCTTCACCAAGTATGTCTTGAGTGCATATTCATTGGGACATGGCTAGTGAAGCCACAAAACGGATTTATACTGCTGCCACCCTTTGTTTATCATTTTCCAGCCAACCAACTATGAGTGCTCAATAGGAAGATAAGCTGCCTAGCTGTGCCACTTCTATGTGCATTTATAAATTTAGCCGTTCCTATGGTGAAAGCTATGTGTAGGGCGAAGGAGCAGACAGCTCAACAAACGTGCTTCTGAGCATTCTCCTTCATGGTTCGGAAAAGGCCAAATAAAATCTATAAGAAGTTCTATTTTAACTCATTTTATATTGATAGCGGTCACCAAATGGACAGAAGAAGTGTCTTCAAGCTTGTCTATTCCATTTGACCTAACCTTTCAAAAGGAATTCAAACCCACCTGTTAAACACATAGCCGAAACTAAGGGAATTACTTCGAGAAAACAATCATAGTCTTTGCATACAGCAAAAGAAGTTTGTTCTACCTTTATCATTCCCTTGGCCTAAGTAAATTCTAACTATCACAAACCTTCCACCCTTTCTTATTTTCCATTTCCTTCGTACTTTTATAATATTTATTATTCAAACTCAGATCATCTATCTGTCCACTTCACCCTTTTAAGATTTGACCTAATTTATTCACTGAATTTTCTAAATAAACATACTACTTTCGTTATATGTCTCTCCACCTCTATAAACTCCTTGTACTTTTGTTAATATTAACTTTATTACCATTATTTTTGCTATCATTGTAATTATCATATTTAGTGAAGTTCAAAAGATTTAACGCATTACTATTGTTACTGTTATTATTATTATTATCATTGTTTGATCCACAAACTCTCCATCATTAGTCAAATTTTTTTATTGATTGGTTGGAGGATTTCATCATGTGCTGACATTAGTTAGAGAATCACTGAAAAACTTGGGAGTATACTGGACAGCTGTCTCTTCCTATGTTGGGACTCTTCAACAGTAGGCACCCACCGGCAGGGTTCGAAATCGGTACCTTCTGGTTACAAGATGAGCTCTTAGACAATTAAGCCACTGGGACTCGACCCAGTGGCCCGTGAATTCTAACTTCTGCCAACTCATGACATCGCACGATCACTTCGCAATGTCTTCTTCGATGAGTTACCGCCTCACTGAATCGGGTCCGAGTGGCTTAATGGTCTACGAGCTCACCATTTAACCAGAAGGTCCTGGGTTCGAACCCGGGTGGGCGTTTGCTGATGAAGAGTCCCAAACTAGGACGAAACAGCTGTCCAGTACTCCCTGGCTTTCAATGATTCTCTAACTGATATCAATCCTTGGTCAAAATTGAAAAACAGATCAAATCCCTACAAACCAATTCTTGAAAACAATATTGTTCGCTTATATGTCTATTTCGAATCTCAACAATCGGAATATTTACGGACTGGAATTCTGTTACACAGAGTACACTTTCCATCCACATATGAGCTGCACTTAGTTGTACCAAGGTTGATGGTATTACTCATTTGCTCGGGCTGTACCAAATCAAGAGGGATTCGAACCCTTTTGGGTTTTCCACTTCCCATTTCTGAGTGGAATAACGTTAGCTCGTTGAAATATTCTAAATATATAATTTCATACATTTGGTTCCCTTGATAAATTTTGATAGAGAAAGAAAGACCTAATTTACAGTATAAAATGATAGATATCATTCTATTTCACAAGCTCTCATCAGCTGCTGCAAACTACCTGAAATTACAATGGTTATATATAATGACATTTCATACTTCAATGTTTGAAAGGTAATATAGAGAAAACATTGTAAGATGAACGCTTCCGGAATATAAGCATTATACTGTTTTGGTTTAGGTTACCATCAGTTTATATGCTCTCAAACTATGAAAAAGAAGTGGGATTAGTCATACATATTAGGGGGCTCAGCTCACTGAGTGAGTAAGTTTTCAATTGGATGAACTTTAGCCTTCTTGAGTTGCTATGTAGACATACAAACGAACACTGTGTATTAGATTTTTCTGTCTTCTCTCAGCCCCCCTCCTTTTTTCTTAGTTTGAAAACATAGAAAGTGATAGTAACTTAAACGAGAAAATTGTAATGCTTATATTCCGGATGCCTTCATCGTGTAATTTTTTCTATTACCTTTCAAAGACTGAAGTATGAAATGTCATTATTTGTAACCATTGTAATTTCAGGTAGTTTGCAGCAGCTGGTGAGAACCTGTGCAGTAGAATGATATCTATCACTTTATACTGTAAATCTGGTCTTTCTTTCTCTATAGAAATATTTAATTATTATATTTGTTCTTTGTATTTGCATGTTTGTTATGTGGCAACTTGTGTAACTTGTTGGATAACATTTCTGTTGTGTCTACTTCTCTCTTCTGCTACCTTGCATCGATCTAAATCTACTCGATGAAACTGTTTCGCACTATATTGCAGTATATTGAAAGCAAGCACTTTTCTTCTACGTATTTTCCTAATGTACACACTTAAAATCAATATAAACAAAGTTATTTATTTTACACTATGTGTATTAAGTTGTGTCTAGTTTGCGAGAAATTTATTAGTCTCTTTCTTTAAGTAATATGATGGATGGTGACTAGCTGTGGAATCGTCCTGTTCGGGACTCGTCTTCCGGATGTACTTGCATTTTCCAGTGAGTGATGGACGACAATCTCACTGGGACTCGAACCCAGTACCCATCGTTTTGAACACCGAAGCGTTATGCACTAGACCACGTGACCCACGAGAGCCACCCTTTGAGCGACGGGTATCAATTATTATTAAATTCAGTTTGGGCTTTCCCGTTGAATTAAATGGTAAGTGGTACCCGTTGCAGAAGAGGTGGCTCTCGTGGCCTAAGTGGTTTAGTGGGTTAACATTCTGGTGTTTGAAACTATGGGTACTGGGTTCGAGCCCCAGTGGGAATACTGTCACTCGCCGGGGTATGCAGTCACATCTAGATGACGAGTCCCAAATAAGTCACATCCTGGATTTCAACTGCTAGTCACCATCCATCAAATTTTTTTCCCTCACGTTCTCAGTGGAACATAGGGCTCCAAGCTAGAGGCTTGAAGTTTCTGTAGCATTGTTAATTTTTACAGGATGGCGTTGCTAGCCTCATGCCCAACCTTTCTGCTTTACCAGTCTCCCTACTGGCTTAGCGAGGTAAAGGAGTGCGTCGGCCGGGGATCGAACCCCGGACCATGTGCATGGTTGGCGAGCGTCCTAACCGCTGTGCCACCAACGCACATCAAATTATTTCAGGTTTAATCCTCAGATATCCTCAAAAGAAGCCGATATGTCAACTGAGGCCAAGCATTTAGGTCCAGTCAATTGGGCGGGGGGGGGGGGCGAAGTCCGAATTGAATTTAGTGATGATCTCTTTCTTTGTTGCAAATCGAGAGAATTATTCCAAAAATATCAAGAGAGATACGGAACACCTGTTTCGTCCTCATTTTTATAAGCACCATCAGTTTCTCTATAGTTAACATCTCATTCTAAATCGGTTTGCAATGAAGACTGTTTTGATGTTGATGAATTCTCTACAGATTTATTAAGTGTATCGGTTGTTAGATAGTTGGAAACGATCAGTAGAAAGCCTTTGACTTAGATTTCGTGCTTGTTAACACTCTTCATTCTTGAAAAGAACTCATGCTGCTTCTGAGATTCGAATCCGTGTCATCCATCGTGCTGCAGTCAGACATTTTACCACTGTGCAATTGACCTTCTGTAGGATTGTAATGGATACTTTGTTGATTGGATAACAATCCAGAGTACACAGTGATGGTGAGTCACCTAGCATGATGTGGCCACATTAGAAACTTGACTGATGGAATTCATTCTACACCAACACCAATGACTAAGTTACCACCTAGTGTCCAGTCGAAGTGTATCAGTATTCACTGTTCAGATTAGTAAAAAATCTATGTCCAAATCCCTGCAAATGCAAAATCTAAATACTCATCTCCCGCTCATTAGTGTTTACAAGATTAATGTCACCAAGTTTTAATGAGAAGTAGTTGACCAGTAGTGGGATCCACCATGTCTCAATGTGGAGTAGATGCTCATCAATGGTCGTATTTGTTATCATTGGTAGCATTCTATTGCAAATTAACTGAAGTTAGCATTCACAAGTCGCTGGATTTCAAACATTATTTCTAAATAGTGTTGGTGAGCTTGCCTCGTAACCTAAAGGATTCGATCTATGTTAAGGGTGGTTAGTGAAAGGTATTGGAGATACCTAAACTAGTCCGAAACAACTGCAGAATAGTTTCTTCATCAAAAATCTAAAAGTGGTTGAGGTCTCAAAGTTCAAGTGAAAAGACAAGGTGAATAGTGTTCATCAATTTGGGTGTGAAGTCTTTGAAACTGAGAATTAGTTGCACTCTGTTGTGATGAGTTGGTAGAAGGCGGTTTCATGTCTATGACGTTTTTAAATTAGTTTTCTTTTGCACTAGTTCCTCTCATATTGATAGTGATAATGAAATTATAAATATGTTTATAAGTCTTAGTAGTATGTGCAAGGTTGTAGAAAATTCGAGTCTATAATCTACAATCAAACAACCACCACATACTGTGTACACCTTGTCTCCAGTTAGTACCAAAATATCTGTTTAGTGAAGGAGATGTGGCTCGTTGTTTCTAACACTCAAAATTCAGTCAATGAATCCCAGTTTCGAATACACCTCCGCCGCCTAATTCAACCTCGGCAACTCTGGGTAGTACTATCCCCCTTCTCACACAGTAAGTGTGGCCCGTCATGTTGTTCCAGAGAACTGAGTTCCCAGCGGCTGAAAAGCCTAAGAGTTCGTCTTGTAACTGGAAGGTCCTTAATTCGCAACCGGGAGGGTGCATGCCGATGAAGAGTTATAGGCTAGGACGAAACACCTGTCCAGTAAGTACTCCCTGCAGGTTTTCCAATGGTTCGCTCGTGATCAAACCTGTTGCCAGTAAAAATAAATTTTAGCCCACTAGGTTGTTGTCACTTAGTCGAGGTTAAAATTCATACTTCATTGTATTCAGAGTGCCAATCTGTTGGAGCTCAGTTAAAGCATTGCACCTTCTTTTCGAATTCAGTTTAGAAATCATATTTTGATATTCTTTTTCATGGACATACAAAAATTAATTGTTGTCTTTCATTATTATATCATTTTTTTCTTTTTATTATTTTCAGTTTTTCAAGTATTCTACACAACTTTATTCGGTATGTACTCTGGTTTCCTAATGCTGAGAACTGGTAAGTGTTGTCTTTTTGTATCAAAGTGATCAATATTTCATAAGTATTTATAGTCGATAACAATGACGAAAGTATTTGTTGGCACTAACTCTTTCGCTGTCATTGTTGTTCATATGAGTTCCTATTGGAACATGGGGCACACCACTTCACCCTGTCGTCTGTAGTCTTTCTTACCTGGCTCCACGACTGCCCGTAAGCTTGCATCTCCTCGTCCTCCTCAAATGACCTCCTCCATGTCATCCTGGTAGCCAGGCCCAACTCGCCGTCTTCCAGTTGGGTTTCACTCCTGGGCCTGGCAGTGATTGTTATGACCACATTATCAAATAAATGTTATAGTCACTTTTATACGACATAATTTTGATTTGATTTTTGATTTTAATTTTGATTACAGCTTGATACCACACCGTATTTTCAGTACAAGTATGGAATTTTCAGCATGGATATCGGTAGCCCAGATTCAGGCCGACCATAGATATCGGGTGTGCGCCGGCAGGGGATCGAACCCCGGACCACGTGCATGGTCGGCGAGAGTCCTAACCACTGTGCCACCGACGCACATCTAGACATGAAAGTAAAACCGAGTAGTTCAGGGAAGAGAGTCTTTCCAGCAGTACGGTAATATTTGTTGGCAGAATTGCATATTGTCAGCAAGATGTGATGTACAGTTATGGTAAAATACTGAAACCTTTTACAGTGAGATCTTCATTTGCACATGTTATTCCTATTATTGTTATTATTGTGCTTCTTTTCTATCATCCTTTCATGCTTTCTATATTGTGTTTCACGCGAACATCTTTTCATACCTTCTCTTCACTACTTGTAATCCGTCATTCTGCCATTCAGTATTCTTGAGGGAGAGGACATCACACACAATATACTACTCTCAAAATCTTGTCAGTAGCACACTCTACATACACTTCCCTATCAAAAAGTCTCGAACAGAGCCGTTGCAACCATCTTGATGCTACCCCTGATATCGCGTTTTGGTGCCAACGTCCTTATCCCAATCTATCCATCTCTGACGTTGGCTGGTGTAAATATGTTTTTGTTTGTCGCTTCCCATAATGTTATCGACAGGATCATGTCTCTTGTTGATACAGTATGGTTCTCCGAACTTTGGAAACAGTTTTCGTGAAGTTGTCCCATTCCTGAGAGTGTAATGTAGTTTCTTTCTCTATGCTTGACCCGATCTCTGTATTAAAAAGTTAACCATGTTTTCTTTTCTCTCTCCTCGATTTTCGTAGCTTCAATCTTATGTTTTGTTTCCCATCTCCTTTATGCTCCATTCTGTCTGTCTGGATTCAACATAGAACTTGGCACTGAAGTGCAGCAGTTCGAGTTGCCACGTTCCAAATAGCACACAAAGGTAGACAAGAAAATGAGTGAAGAGAATCAAGAGAATTTAGATAAGTATAAGGGTGAAACAGAATGAGTAATGGTAGAAAGGAATATGAAGGTTAAAGAGACTGAATACATCTGCGCCATTGACAACGATTTTGAGCCATGTCACCTATTGTCTCCAGCCATTGATTCTTAGAGTCCCGAGGGCCCCAACCCGGAAGTCTGCATCTCCCTACCTGACTCACTTTAACTGTCAAGGATTTCATGGATTGATGCCATGTTTTTCTTTGGCCACCACCTACTCTTTTCCAACCTGCACCTATATCAGCTAGTAATGCCCATCGGGGTGGGGGAGGTGATGGTTAGGCATGCGCAGCACGTGGCCTAACCATCTCAATCTATGTAACTTCATAGCCTCTTCGAGTGATTTTCCCTCTTTGCCCAACACTCTACGCCTAACCTCAACATTACTTACCGTATTATACCACCTAACGTGGGAAAGAGATCGTAGACATCTATGATCAAAAACAGTCAACCTTTTCATGTCTTCAACTCGTTTTGGCCATGTTTCAGAGCCATAGAGAAGGACGGAGCGAACTGCTGAGCAGTACACACGTCCCTTGGTTGATAGTCGGATGTCACACCTGCGTCAGAGATGGCGTCAGTTAGCGAAAGCAGCTCGAGGTTTTTGGATCCGTGCTGAGATTTCGTCACCACTGTTGCTAATGCAGTCAGGTTTCGTTGTGTATTCTTAGTCATGGTTTCCTACCATACATCAAATGAAATAATGACTTCTTTGCTTTTTCCTGGCTGGAAGCACGATGTGTTAGTAGAGTCAATAGAAACTCTGTTTCCCGGTTAATCACCCGTTAAAACCAGCCACTCCTTCAGTGTGTGATTATTTCTCTCTGTCAAAACACTCGTTTATGGATGGTATGCTGTTGCGCTAATCCTCCTCGCTAGCTATCTCTTGTCCGTTTACTCGCAGTCTTCCACACACACACACACACAGCTCCTCTTTCTAAATCCCACAGCTTCTTTTATCTGCCAGTACCCTTTCCATCCACAAGCGAAACATTTGTCAGTTTGTTTTACTGTTTTTTCTGTAAAAGTCAGTGACACCAAATGTAACTGCGGTACCATACATGGTGGTAGTATTTAGTGACGGAGTATATTTACTTTCCTCAAAATGTGATTTATATAGTTATGGTGAAATACAGAAACCTTTTACATTGAAGTCTTCGTTTTCATGATTTCTGGATAGATTGTTTGCACACAAGAATATTTCTTATTTCTTTTCTTCGTCATTTAATTCATCGCTCAGCTTATTCAATATTCTTGAGGAAGACACGTTAGACAAATTTTACTACTTATGAAATTTAGTCAGTAGTACACCAAAGAAAAATAATTATTTCTCCGTGTGTGTGTGTGCGTGTGTGTTTGAACTCGCTAATTTGCATAACGTTAGTGAGATTTTAATTCAATCTTTGCTATTTCGAAATAGTTTTATGATGTAAACTCGATTTCAAACTGTGATTTAGGTGTTTTGGTATGCTTGACAATCTGAGTTTACAGACACACACACGCACACAAATGAAGAAATAAATTTTGTAGGTGTACAGTTAAGTCAAATTTGCTATTTTTCAATTTTTTACAACACAGTTTTGGTTCGAGGAGGTGAAATATCACCCAAGTATTCTTTGAAAATTTAAATTATTCAGGTCAATAGTGCATGTATTCTGTTAGATAATATAAACGGTAATTAAGAAAGCAACTATAAATGCACCACGCTATATACTACTAACTAACTGTCGCGAGTAGTTGGATTCCACTCATACACCAACCAGTAGTGCAGGTTTGAGTAATTTAGGTGGTGGAATTTCACCTCTATCTGCGTACATTGTGAATTTGATTTTGTGGTATTACCAGTTCTCCCAAGAGGGGCCAGCCAGACTTCAGTTGGTTTGAACTGATTCTGACTGGCCCTGAGCTGAATAAAAGAATCCGGGTGTATGGCTGGTGAGCTCAGCTGCAAACAAGCGAAACAGCATTCCTGTTTTTGGAGCACTTCGGTGGTATCTGGCTAGTAAGCATTACTGGTTGATGTAAGTGCTATCCAACTGACTGACTGGTTTCATTGTAGAACTTTGCACAGATGTGCAGCAGTTCCAGTTGCCGCACTCCCTCCATGTAGCACACAAAGCAAGAGGAGAGGGTAAAGAGAGATTCAAAACAGAGATAATAAACAGGACTATTAGGCAAAAAGAATAGTAATATGGAAGAACAATAGAGTCTCATTCGATATGATAAATCACAAAGAGTGGATACATCTGCGCCAGCCGTTGAGGACGAGGATTTTGAGCCATATCACCAATTGTCTCCAGGCTTCATTGGTTTTTACCATCCCGAGGACCCCAACCAGTCAGGAAGTCTACACCTCCCGACGTGGCTTAAACTAACTGATTTCATTGGCTGATGAGGCCATGTTTTGGTTTGACTACCGCCGGCTCTTTTCCAACCTGATCCTATGTCAGCTAACATTGCCTGCTGTCGAGGAAGGCGATGGCTAGGCATGCATGTGTAACAAATGGCCTAACCATCTCATTCGGTGTATCTTCACAATCTCGTTGATTTGTTTCCTCTCCTTACCTGACACTCGAAGCCTAATCTCAATATTGCTCACCCTATTATACCACTTCACACGGGAGATAGAACGCAGGCACCTATGGTCAAACACAACTAGCCAGGAGTTTCATGTCTTCCACTTTCAATGGCCATTTCCCACTAACAGCCATAAAGGAGGATGGAGCGAACTGCTGCTGATCAGTATACACGTCCTGTGATCGATAGCCAAATGCCAAACGAGCCTTCTGTATTCGTGCTGAGATTTCTTCAGTGATCACCCCGTTGGGGTTGATGCAACTCCCCAAATATGGGTAGTCGGTATCCAACTATCTATATCAGTCAATCGATCAGTAGTGGGATAACACTATGCATTAATGACTGTATGGTTAGCTACATGTGAAGTCGCTAAAAATAGTCTCTTATTTCCATAATTTTATCTATTTTGTCGAATGTTTGTATGACTCATGATAATGTAATTTCATATGTGTAGGTGTATAAATTCTTGATATGACTATATTCTTCGTAAAAAACAAAAACAAATATGTTTATTCTGTGTGGGTTATAAACATTCTCCGATTTCATACTGTCTCATGCACAGTTGTTTCATACCATATATGCGTATTCATGTTGGTGGTTTTTTTGGTTCTCCTTGATATTGTTGTTCATTCCGACCTCTGTTATCTTGAAGCAGAAGTTTCGGAGAATTTTTTAAGATCTAAACCTTTTTAGTATATTTATTAGTGAGAGACAAGTTTTAAAGGTTAATTTTAGATAGTTGTAGGTGGCTCATTATATATATCTATTTGATATGTTATGGCTATTAGGATAGGTAGGTTGGCGGCGATTGGTAGGAAACCCTAAACTTAGGTTTCATGAACTTGTGAGCATGGCTTATCTGCAACTTTGACGTAAGTAATGTCCCCAATGAGGTTCTGTTATGATCTATGTTGCTAGTTGAAATGAACTCATCACTTATTGATATGATCGTGTCGACAGTTGGTCTGACCAATTGCAATAATGCGTGGGTATAATAATACTGATGCAATGGACAACTCAACTGATATGCTAAATGCGCCTATTCGTCCATGGTACCTTCCGTTTCATTGAGCCACGTGAATATCAAAAGACAAATACTGGGGCCTGTGACTGCTGGGATAAAATTTTATTAGGGAAGAACACGTCATATTTTTTAATATTTTTAACCATATTGAAATAGGCCTAAGGTATTGGGAATAGATTGTCCTGATTGGTAGGCAATTTGACTAAGATCAAGGCAAGAAAAAGATGATGAAACTTTACAGTCATACGATCATACGATTATTACAATTTTAAGCCGATTCCTATAAGGTTCAAATGCGTGTTTCCTAGGCCTAGGACTGACCTCCTGTAAGACCGTGATGGTTGCATAAGCTGATCACTGGGGTCAGTTGGTTTGCTGAATAGGGCTGATAAGTATGTGAAACCTAGGTCCAGGGCTTCCTACTGGTTGCCTCCAGTCATCGTAATTCAATTGAAACAGTGAGCTACTAGTCTTATGACATGGAAAAGGACCGTGAAAATTGAGTTTCAAAGTTGTGATTTTATAAACAATGAATTGTATTGTTAAATGGACACTCAATTACCTCTCTTCTCAATCAATAACAAATTTAACCTTAGATAAAGCAATAAGAAGACGTAATTTGTCTGAATCGTGTAATGTATTTGCGCAACACATTTCGAACAATCTGATCACACTCCATGGACTTGTCATAGGAATATATATATATATATGTGTTTTTTTTGTATTTTGGTGACAGCTTCATTCCACACCGTATTTTTCGGTACAGGTATGGAATTTTCAGCATGTGATATCGGTAGCCCAAATTTTGCAGGCCGACCATAGATATCGGGTGTGCGTCGGCAGGGGATCGAACCCCGGACCATGTGCATGATCGGTGAGAGTCCTAACCACTGTGCCACCGACGCACAGAGTTAAGAGTTGAAAGCACATATTGAAGGTCACAATAACAATGACGATCACAAAACCGAATAACAGAGGTAATAGTACATTTGCCCTGGCTGGTATCAAAACAAAATTTACCGAGGAAAGTTTAATGTGATGACGAATTGTTTTTGAAGGCATAAAGGTGGTGTAAACTTTCTAATTACTGGCTAGGGTTTCCACAAACTTCAGGATACGCCCTAAACACGTTTTATAAGTAGGTTTAAAAGATATGTAAACGTCGATTTTATGTATCATTATTATTATTGTTCCCTTGGGTTCCTAGTGGAACATAGGGCTTCAACTGCACGTCTCCACTTGCTTCTGTCTTCTGCTGTACTTTTCACCTGCATCCATGTTAGTCCATACTGTTTCAACTCCTCTTCACACGATCTCCTCCATGTCACCCTTGGACGTCCCACTCGCCGCTTCCCTTTCGGGTTCCACTCGAGCTATGGCCTGACGCGCGATGTCACCCAGTGGCCTCCTCAGCGAGTGTCCAATCCATCTCCACTTTCTCCTGCATATTTGTTGAGCGATTGGTTCTTGTTTTGTTTGTTCCCATAGTTTCTTGTTGGTGATTCTTTCCGGCCATCTGATCTTCAGTATAGAGCGAAGACAGTTGTTGATAAAGGTCTGCAACCTGTTGGAAATATTCTTTGTGACCCGCCAAGTTTCTGATCCGTATAGAAGAACTGACTGACTTGACGTTTGTATTGAAAATCCGAATTTTGTTGTTGATGCTGAGTTGAGTGACGAAGATTTCCAGATTGGTTTCAGGTTGATGAATGTGTTTCTCGCCTTCCCGATTCTCGATTTGACATCCTCGTCCGTTCCTCCTGTAGTTGAGACAATGCTCCCTAGATAAGTGAAAGAAGTAACCTCTTTCAAATCCCTCCCGTTGATGGTGATTGGCGCTGGATGTTGCTGCTGTTGTTGTTGGTGTTGGTTGGTTATTTTCATAACCTCCGTCTTGTCTATGTTCACCTGGAGTCCTGTCTTTGCTGCTTCTTCGACCAGTTTGTCGGTTTTCGCTTGTAAGTCTTCGATTTTGTGTGACATCAAACATAAATCATCCACGCGCGAAATCCAGGTCTTCTAGGTTCTTCACGTCGGTCCAGGATATCCCTGTCTTCTCGTTTCCCACTGTTTGACGCATAATCCAGTCCACCACAATTAGGAATATCATTGGTGATAATAAGCACCCTTGTCTGACTCCTGTGTTTACTCCAAACGCCTCGCTGAGTTTTCCGTTGTGGATCACTTGACATGTGCCGTTGTCGTACAGCTGTTGAATAAGGTTGATGAATATTTGGGGTACGCCGTAGTACTCGAGTAGTTTCCAAATTACTTCGCGGTCAACGCTGTCGAAGGCCTTCTCAAAGTCTATAAAGTTGAGGTAGAGGTTTGATTGCCATTCCATGCTTTGTTCTGTGATGATGATGCGTAGAGTTGCAATTTGGTCAGAACATGATTTGCCTTTCCTGAATCCAGCTTGTTCTGGTCGGAGTTCTGTATCCAGTGCGTCCTTTATTCTCTCCAGGATGATGTGACTCAGGATTTTACTTGGCGTCGACAGGAGCATGATTCCTCGCCAGTTCTTGCAGAGTCCTAGGTCGCCCTTCTTTGGTAGTTTCACGAGGTAACCTTTCCTCCAGTCAGTAGGCACCTTTCCCTCCTTCCAGACCTTTTGGAGTAATGGAATCAGCATATCTGCTGTCGTTTCTGGGTCTGCTTTCAGTGCTTCCGGGGGTATTCCATCTGGTCAAGCTGCTTTTCCAGCTTTCAGAATCTTGATTGCATTCAAGACTTCAGCTTTCGTTGGAGGATTGGTGTCAACTTGCAGTTGTGTACGTGCTGTTGTTGGTATTTCTGGACGGGTTGTAGGTGGTGGTCGGTTCAAGAGTCCTTTGAAGTGGTCATTGTTTAATCTGTCTTTCTTCTTTGGTAATTGGATCCCCTTGACTGTCTTTTATAGGTTTCAATTGTGTTGATCTCTTCCCGGATAGAGACTTGGTTATCTGACATAATGTCCTCAGATCCTTTTTGCTTGCTCCCTTATGTGCTGTCTCTATGCAATAGAGGAACTAGGTCTCTTGTTCTCACCAATAATTGGTTCTGCGTATTCTGTTTGCTTCTGAAATAGCTATTTAGGAATATGCTGTGAAGCCAGCCGTTACTTGCAGAGATCGATGAGTCCTCCCTATGTATGTGTGTGTCCACACGTACATTCAAATTGGTAAATACAGTGGGATGTGACGTCATTTTTCGCATGTTCAAAGGGCCTTGATGGATGGATATATTGGCTTCACATTCTCAATTATGATGACCTTAGCTGCATAAAAAGTCATTTTAACCACAGCAGCGTTCAATGTTTGTCTGGTTATCAAGCTGTTATGATGCCCCATATAGGGTAGCTTGATGTACACGCCTTTCTTAGGGGCGAGTTGGAGAGTGGGTCTTGGTGTTCTGCTTACTACATATCTCCTACCTAATAAACTTCTTTGGATAATTATTATCAACCAGAGTTTGTGTCAACTTTCTTTCTTTCCTCTTCATCAAATGTGTCTTCAGTTCATGTTCATTGGATTCTACTGAAGAGGCGTCTCATTAAGGCTCTTTTGTACCGAGCAGGGCAGAAACTGTGATAATTAAGATATTGTCCTGTTCACGTAGGTTTTCTATAAATAGATCATTTTATTGACCCATGAAGCCGTCAACTAAAAAATATATTTAGGAAAGATAAACAATTATCTTCCTCTTCTACAGACGTAAGTGATATGCTATTCTGAACTTCATTCATTCGATTTAAAATTGAGATGGCAGAAGAAGACTTATCACTTATGATTACAATATCATCTACATACCTTCTATAAATTGGCACATTTTCGATTAAATCCTCCGATAAATTGTCAATGTACGACATATAGATATCTGCTAAAAGAGGCCCTAACCGACTTCCCGTAGCAACATTACACGAATCAGACAAATTACATCTTATCGCTTTATCTAAATTCATAAGGGGAACTAATTGTTTTAAATTGTAACCTTATCAAATTTCTACTGCTTTCTTCCTTTGTGCCGATGAGTATTATGTAATTTTATAACTTATTTTTACTTTCAAAGCCGCTTCTCAATAATTATATTAATTATGCCACCCCACCCCACCGCCTATTACTCAGTAATAAACCTTAAATTGTTTACTACCTCTAATCTCAGCATTCATTTTTTTAAACACGTTTTTATTCGCATTCATGTACCGGGAATGTAAGGCGTTATAGATTCCGTGCTGAAAAAAAGCTTATTAAAACAGGGCATTTGCAGCAGTTATGAAGCTGCCAAAGTATCATTATTTGGTGAATGGTTATTATTATGTATATATAATTATAATAACTGATTCACTTTGCACGAGAGATGTCTCTTATCGTCCAAGTGGCCTAGTGGATGATAGCACTTTGTCGTTTGAAACAATAGGTTTTGGGTTCGAGTCTCGGTGGAAGCATCATTGTCCTCTGGGGATTGTATGTATGTACAACCAGATAAAGAAGAAATGCATATACTTGATTTCATCGACAGTGGTGACCATCAACGGAAATAACATCATGTTAATCTTCAGATATCATTGATGCGTCTGTACTGGGAGCGGGCATGTCGATAGATACTGAAAAATCAAGAGCTGGCATAATGAATCAACAGAAAATGCATAATTAAATTGAACTATGAAAATAATATACAGACACGGAATTCAATTAAGTGATGATTGAAGTAATGGAGGAAAAATGTTTAACTCACTGTATGTGGGGGTGATGGGAACTGTTTTGTTACTTTCCAATCCTTTGATATTTTCTCCAGAGTGTCTTATCAGTAGGTTTGATGTTATATGCTGGCTGGCTGGCTGGCTGGATTCAACATAGAACTTGGCACTGAAGTGCAGCAGTTCGAGTTGCCATGTTCCAAATAGCACACAAAGGTAGACAAGAAAATGAGTGAAGAGAATCAAGAGAATTTAGATAAGTATAAGGGTGAAACAGAATGAGTAATGGTAGAAAGAAATATGAAAGATTACAGAGACTGAATACATCTGCGCCATGTCACCTATTGTCTCCAGCCATTGATTCTTAGAGTCCCGAGGGCGGGCCCCAACCCGGAAGTCTGTATCTCCCTACCTGACTCAGTTTAACTGTCAAAGATTTCATGGATTGATGCCATGTTTTTGTTTGGCCACCGCTTACTCTTTTCATGTTATATGCTGTATTCTTGATGTCATAGATGGTAATAAAACAACAGATTATTATTATTCCCTTGGGTTCGGAGGGGAATATAGGGCTTCAACAGCATATCTCCACCTTGTCCTATTGTTTGTGATCCACTTTGACTGGCCTTACGATTGTCCATAGTCTCTCATTATTTCCCCACGCTATCTCCTCCATGTCACCCTCGGACACTCCCCACCCGTTGTTTCCCATCCGGGTTTCACTCGGGAGCTTGGCGCACGATGTCATTCGACATTCTCCTCAGCGTTCGTCCAATGTATCTCCATTTTCTTTTGCATATTTGTTGAACAGTCGGCTCTTGGTTGGTGTGTTCTCAGCCAGCCAGAGTTTCTTGTTGCTGATTTTCCCTGGCCAACCTGCTGGTCATTTGATATTCAGTATGGAGCCAGCCAGCGAAGGTGGCAGCTGTTGATAAAAGTTTGTAGTGGCTTGTTGGAAGTCCTTTTCGTGACACACCCGCCAAGTTTCTGACCCGTACAGAAGAACTGACTGACTGACTTCACATTTGTGTTGAAAATCCGAATCTTGTTCTTTATTTTGGCTGAGTTCAGAATGTTTCCAAACTGATTTCAGAGTGGTGAGGGTCTTTTCTGTCTTTCCTATTCTGAATTTTACATCTCCATCCGTCCCACCTGTAGTTGCAGTGATGCTGCTTAAATGAGTGAAGGAAGTAACCTCTGTCAAATCTCTTCCGTTGATGGTGATTGGTGCTGGTTGTTTATGTTGTTGGTTGGTCGGTAATCTTC
The DNA here is from genome assembly GCA_944472155.2 of Trichobilharzia szidati. NCBI lineage: Eukaryota > Metazoa > Platyhelminthes > Trematoda > Strigeidida > Schistosomatidae > Trichobilharzia > Trichobilharzia szidati. The sequence continues at coordinate 903,628 of CALYDE020000722.1, read as the reverse complement.
ATCATCTGTATGTTCTCTATGTTCACTTGAAGTCCTGTTATCGCTGGCTGCTTCTTCTGTCAAATTGTTGCTTTTCGCCTGTGAGTCTTCCAGTTTGTGTGACACTAAAAATAAATCATCTGCGTAATCCAGATCTTCTACAATCTTCTTGTCGTTCCCACGTGTTACTGTCTTCTGTTCCACACGCATGGTGTGCCACATAATCTATTCCATCAAAATCAAGAGTATCGTAAGTAATAGTAGGCCTATTAATAACCACTTTTATTTTAATAGTTTAAGTAGTAGTCCATGTTGGGCAAATATTGATTCTCTATTGACTTCTGTATGCATAGTTTGGGATATATGTGAGCAGTGATCCAAAAAGTGCTCGCATCATCTTTTATAACTTTGAACTAAAGTTATGTGATGAAATAATTGAGAAACAGTTATTAATATTGATTTTGTAATCAGACATTATTGAGTGTTTTGAAATGGATGATGCTGGATTCCTATTTAGATTAAATACATTCAGATTTTCAATGTTACTTAATGACCACTTCTCAGAACATGATCTTTCTAAGGACGACATTCGAACATTCTATTGGTTCGACCAACAGCTTCAAGTGAACTTGTCGATACAGTGTGAAGTAGAGTTCGTAGCATTTCATCCTTTAATCGTAGTTATAGGAATTAAAACATTTCCTTGAGGTATAGAATATATGTTTGAAAGTTGACCGAAACCTTTCTCCCTGTGTAAATTGAATGTGGCTTTGACATAGACATTTCCCCTGGGGAAGGTTTATACTGAGATGACCATAGTATTAATTCTATATCTGCTAACGAAATATTGATTGTTGGGGATTTGCACAGTGACAGTATAGGACGTAGAGGATTATTGGGTTTATGTATTTTTGGCAAGGGCGTACCCCAAATATTCATCAACCTTATTCAACAGCTGTACGACAACGGCACATGTCAAGTGATCCACAACGGAAAACTCAGCGAAGCGTTTGGAGTAAACACAGGAGTCAGACAAGGGTGCTTGTTATCACCAATGATATTCCTAATTGTGGTGGACTGGATTATGCGTCAAACAGTGGGAAACGAGGAGACAGGGATATCCTGGACCGACGTGAAGAACCTAGAAGACCTGGATTTCGCGCGTGGATGATTTATGTTTGATGTCACACAAAATCGAAGAATTACAAGCGAAAACCGACAAACTGGTCGAAGGAGCAGCAAAGACAGGACTCCAGGTGAACATAGACAAGACGGAGGTTGTGAAAATAACCAACCAACCACAACAACAACAGCAGCAACATCCAGCGCCAATCACCATCAACGGGAGGGATTTGAAAGAGGTTACTTCTTTCACTTATCTAGGGAGCATTATCTCAACCACAGGAGGAACGGACGAGGATGTCAAATCGAGAATCGGGAAGGCGAGAAACACATTCATCAACCTGAAACCAATCTGGAAATCTTCGTCACTCAACTCAGCATCAACAACAAAATTCGGATTTTCAATACAAACGTCAAGTCAGTCAGTTCTTCTATACGGATCAGAAACTTGGCGGGTCACAAAGAATATTTCCAACAGCCTGTTGCAGACCTTTATCAACAACTGTCTTCGCTCCATACTGAAGATCAGATGACCGGAAAGAATCACCAACAAGAAACTATGGGAACAAACAAAACAAGAACTAATCGCTCAACAAATATGCAGGAGAAAGTGGAGATGGATTGGACACTCGCTGAGGAGGCCACTGGGTGACATCGCGCGTCAGGCCACAGCTCGAGTGGAACCCGAAAGGGAAGCGGCGAGTGGGACGTCCAAGGGTGACATGGAGGAGATCGTGTGAGGAGGAGTTGAAACAGTATGGAATAACATGGATGCAAGTGAAAAGTATAGCAGAAGACAGAAGCAAGTGGAGGCGTGCAGTTGAAGCCCTATGTTCCACTAGGAACCCAAGGGAACAATAATAATAATAATAATTTTTGGCAAGCCATACATATGCGGGAATTTACAATCTGATGGTTTTAATGAGTCAAATTTCTCTTTACTTATAGCACTTAGGCCTTGAAGCTTCAGTAGATTAGCTTTCACTGTGCCCTGCAACAACTGGATATCTTCTGAGGAGGGATCACGGCTAAATTTGCTTTTATCATCGAGAATAGACATCATTTTAGATTTATAGTCACTTTTATTCATAATAACGACTCCAGAACTTTTATCAGGTTTCGTAATAATGATATTATAATTTTCCCGTAGCTCTTTCAAGGCTTTGAAATGCTGGGAATTTAAAATGCTTTTCTCCTTTGGGTTGTTGTTTAAAAACTGATGAGCTATATCAACCATCTTTGCCTTAAACCAACCCCGATCTTCATCGGATGTTTCCGCAAGGGGTTTGAGTTGGTCATATAAGTTTTTCAATCTCAGCATGTATGGCTAAATCCGTAAATTTCGTGCGAGGAACACAAAATTTGAGTCCAAGGGATTAAGCTTCTTTCTGGTGAGTATATAGAGTAATATCAGAAAGATTTGTAACATACTTATCAGGATTCACCGGAAAGACATCTACACGGTTTCGATCATCAATTGAACTCTTCAACTTATTTTGTATATTCGTCTTAGTTTTCTGAGTAACGTCTTCACAAAACTGAAGGCCTAAATGCTATAAGTAAAGAAAAATTTGACTCATTAAAACCATCAGATTGTAAATTCCCACATATGTATGGCTTGCCAGAAATATTGATTGCCAGCCAGCATAAAGAACAAGATTCGGATTTTCCACACAAATGTGAAGTCAGTCATCTCTTCTCTATGAGTCAGAAATTTGCTCTGCGTCTCCTGAAAAGGATTTCCAACAGGCCACTGCAGACTTTTATCAGCAGTTGTCACCTTCACTGGCTCCATACTGAAGATCAAATGGTTGGCCGGCTGGCCAGGAAGAGTTAGCAACAAGAAACTCTGGCTGACTGGGAACAAACCAAAGGCGAGAGCCGATTACTCAACAAATATGTAGGGGAGAATGGAGATGCACTTGGGATAAGTTGAGTAGGCCGTCGAATAATATCGCTCGCAAAGTAGGACGTCGCTCAAGTGGAATCCGAATGGGAAGCGATGAGACGGTCGTCAGTGCGAGGTTGACACGGAGTTGATCATGTGTGTTGGAGGAGGAGATGAGAGATTATGAGCCATCTGAAGAGGACAGAGGAAAACAGAACAAAGTGGAGATGTTTTCTTAAAGCCGTATGTTCCACTTGGCAACTTGAGGGAATAATAATGCACGTTTTAATGAAGTGCTTTGACGGTAAGGAATCTCTTCGGTATGTTAAATTCTGCATACCGTAAAATTACCAAATGGTTTACGGAGGTTCTCACACCTTATATATATATATATATATATATATATATATATATATATATATATAGTAATATTTTCCTCTCCTTTTTCTTGTTGTAGGTAATATTGCCGCCAGTATTGTAACGCATTCCTTGTGCAATTTCTTCGGTTTACCAGATCCAATAGGTGCTATTGAAAGGGGAAAATATAATTGGGGGATTATTAGGTCAAATCATAGCAGTTGTTACCCACCTTTTAGGCTTATTTTTATGGGCATATTTATTATTTCAGTTAACGGAAACTAAATGGTCTTTTTTGAATGATTGTAATTGGTCTTAATTAAATGTACTTTGTAAATTTTTGCTATGATTACTGTTCTTCTTCTTATACTTACAAAGATATCTACATGTTTCCAACTTCTGTTACTGTACTAACTGTATGTTTTCGTCTCTTTTTGAAGCGTTTGAAAACGTTTCATATATATATTTTTGTGTATAAAATAATGATCTGTACATTTATCAAATTTTTCTCGAGTGTATTAAACAATGCTGGTAGAAATCAAACTACAATCGAATCAAGATCAAACCTACTTTGTATTCAATGTACAACTTATTTTACTTGCTTGAAGATGTACCTTGCTGACAATCTATTTAACTAGTTAGCTTTTTATTTAAAAATTTTCGCTTACTCTCTATTTGTACACTTAAAGTTGTCTTTGTAATAAAAAGAGAAATTCAAGTCGCTGTTACTCGGCATTTAATGGAGTTATTCCGTTCTGTTTATCTTTCTACAGTGGTGTAGAATAAACTGTGCGTGAATTTCTTCCAAAAGAAATTCGGGACGATAATCGAACGATTATTAAAACCAGACGTTGAGTGATGCGTTAAATCCGAAAACATAGGATTCGTTTAGAATACGGTACTATATTAAACATAAAATATGAAATATAATATACAAACCTCAATTGTTAGGTGTCTTTGGCTGAATGTTGTCAAAAAGCACAGTCAGTGTGCTTTAATAAGTAAATAATAGCAGAGCCGCATCAAAGGCAACCCACATGTTATTGAGACAGTACGCGAATGCCAGACACAAAATAAAGGGATAGGGATGGACAATGTTCAACAGTAGTGGGTAAACGAATAAAGTATATACAACAAGTAATGTTTGACTATAAGAAGATAATTATTTTACATTTAATAGATTAGAAATACATCGAGTGAGTTAAACTCCAATGGCAAATAAAGACAGCTAAGAATTAACAATTACTACTTACTAGAGGTAAGTAGTATAAATTTTAGCACAAAAGAAGGAATGACAAGGGGAAATGGGGAAGGCATTAACACTGTGTGTATGTGTGCCTTGGTGGTTCAAGGACAGAATGAATGGTCACCAGCCACGCACGTGATCCGGATTCGACTTCCAGCCAACGCACACCTAACCGGTTGTAAGCCTGGAAAGTAGGGAAGGCTGAATGTTAGGATACTAACCCCACCCTCGTGAGAACAACACAGGCGCCACCGAAACTTCAAAAGCTAAAGCTTAAAGTCATGTCCCATTAGGAACACAAATGAATAGGAAAGATGTATGCGTATGCATTGGTTCTGCACAGTGAAGTATTAACTGCAACAGACTACCAATCAAATGTCACCTCTGTCTCTTCTAGTTTGACTGTCATGCAATAATTGGTTGCATTTATGCAGACGCCCACCACTACGTGGTACTGGTTTCGTGGGTCTATGACATCTCGTATAAATGTAAATGGGACTCACTAAACACTTTTTTCAACACACTAACACCTTCCAAGGCTTTATCGTCAGCAGATATCTTTGCTCCCTCAGTCGGTAATGATAATAACACAGATTCTGAGCTTTACTATGTATGAGATGTTTGTAAATCTCGGAATGCATAGTCCATCAGTTTTGGAATAACATTCAAAAGGATGTGTCTATGGATGTTATTCGAACTGATTTGTATATAATAACGGATTTGATTCTCTACAAGCTGAAGAATACTTTTCCTTGTAAGGGATCAAAGAAGTTCGTCAAGTTACTTGGACCTTGGCTGTTTCCCCTTCAACGATCAATTTGTTTATTTGTGTGGAATGAAACACATCGTAGACAATTAGACTTTCGAGTGGTAAGAGCTCGGTTTCTGTATCTTTATAATCTTCATATCACCGTGGGCAAACACACCTCTCAGCAGCCTCATGTGTTATATTCTCCCTTCACTAGTTCGGGCGGTGTTAAGAACAGTCTGGCCACCATGTTAGGTAGGCCAGTGTTAGGAGCCAGCAGGCGGTGTAGCCGAAGCCTAGGTCTAGCAGGATAGGTTGCCACACAGCGATCATGAAAGTTATTTCTGGTTGAAGCCAATCCTGAGCGAGCTCGAATCTGTGCAAGCAGCCCAACTAACCGGCTTCCTTCATCCTAACCTTATCAGCTGCGATCATCTAACGTAATACTCAGAAGTGTAGGGTTTATAAACACTTTCCTTTTTACTTTCTTTTGGTGTTAACTAATTCGCTCAACAAAGAGAAAGATTGTTCTGTATAATACTAATTACATGAAAATTATTTCTAATAGGTAAGTCCTGGTTTTAGCGAATGTACGCACATTTTGCTTAAAATAATATTTGAAACTGTAAGTAGTTATTCAACCGTGCTTCTAGTGCAGAACTGGGAATTTCCCCATATTACCGTCTTTTCCCTGTTCTTCGTGACACTTTTAATCATCTCTAAGTCTCCGTCTACTTTCCATTCAAATAAGGCCAAATAGCTCAGTGGTAACGCCTCTTGCTGCAACACTGTTTCCAGTTAGTTTCGACTAGATATATGGCTCTCGATTCATGTGTGACAATCAGTCCTGTTAGACCTCAGCTTTAGCCACATTTCCTGCGGACTCGTCAGTTTGGTCCATCTAACCTGAAGGCTTGGCTGCTCTTAACGCAGCCAAAAGTAGTTAAAGGAGAATATAACACTTACTGCTGCCGGAAGGTGTATTTATTGACGATGATTTAAAGAGGGTTTATAGGTAGGCAATCACAACACAGCGAAGCCACCGAGCTCTTGTCCCTTGAAAATAATATTTTCCACCGTTTCTTTCAGCCCCCAAGGATAAACAAATTGATCGTTAATAGTGAAACGGCTGTGGCACAATTGAGTTGACGAACTTCTTTTATGCCCTACATCATGATGTGTAGCACATTATGCGGGGAAGGAAGACCAGATGATTGGAGAAGGAAGGATATCTTAAACGTGTCAATCCACGGCTTAACCTGATCAGCGGTGTTAGGCTAAGTGTGACTTTATAATACTCACTGTAACGTTAAGAGCAAAACATTCAGCAAAAAGATGATATATGATTAAGTATGAAAAGACTATGTAATGGTTACACGAAAAAGTAACATCTATACATGTAGTCCATGACTGTTTGTTGGAGCCACGTATGTGTGCCCTTGAGAAGTATGTCAGCTAAAACTTTTATGCGTAGTCCTACTTTAAGACTTCAGTTCAACTTCTAAAAGTAACAGTGTAGTATATGTGCAGTATCTTGCAAGCTCGTATGATGTCCTATTGAAACGGAAAACGAAGTAGATGATGGCACAACTTGATAAATAAACCTTTGATTCTCTTTCACCATCGGTATTTATCTTAAAAAGGTAGCACCAAGACTATGTGATCATAGGTTTCGGTAATTAAGTTGTCTTTAATTAGTCTACCTCCACTTAGTTGAATGGCCCATATTTATAGTTGAGAATTTCCTGGATTTTTTCTGTGACCTAACCTGACCACCTGAGACTTTCCTTCGCTCTAGGCCAACTAATTATAACATAGCATTTTGAAGTGCATTTGTACACAGTCAACCAAATAAATGGAAGTCCATAACCCCCACAACCGATCTACTTTATCGGATTCTATCCCCCACTTTTAATTAACTCATGTGCTAGTTCACTACAGTACGGGAAGTACTATTAAGGAGATATGTGAATTTTGATTTATTTGTGTACCTTTAATTGACAGGATTCCCAACCATACGTTAGAGTAAAGTACACCGCTAAACAGCTAACTTTTTTACATTGAGCGACAGTCTAAATCGTCTGAGCCGTAGTCTTTGCAACTCAGTGACAGTCACTCCAAATGTTCAAGGGTCTCTACATGTTGCCAGAGTCTTCTTTCATCAGGATTGTAGCATCTCAGACCACAGAGTGAGTTTCAGTAAAGGGAGCCTTATTAGGAGTGGGCAGAATTCCTTGGCGAACAGCTTTCTATAAAGACCCAAGTGGTTAAACAGAACAGTGGTTGGTGGCGTTGGTGAGACATTTCAACATCTGTATAGTCAGGGCAAAATGCCATCCACATGAGAAAATTCATAACTAATACGATGAGTTTACAGAATAGGAAATGCTTTGATGCAGATTATTATTTGCCAGACAAGCTAACCTTGACACTAATTATTGGTGACACTAGTTAAATACTGCTGACTTAAAGAGACTTATTCAAAGACGTCATATGGTTCTGCGAGTTAGTATATCTGGCAGGTATCCCATTTTGGTTACGAGTTAGTTTAGCAAGAAACCCAAATATACATATTTTCGCCTGTGTACTGTTCATGTGCTGCGTATTTGTTGTTAATTTCTAGCTGACACAAGCATTTTCTAACTTGTGTTTTCTTCTCGTTTCTCGGTATTTAATGAAAACTGGATCGACAACTTTTAAGATGTCGACATCTGCGAAGGTGATTACGGAATTAATGGACATTTCGAAGGTTAACTCAAATAAATCAAGTCTTATATTTCTTTACGCATAGCCAAAGTCCAAATGATCAGTTATAGGAAGGCAGATATTCTAGTGTTCACAAGATCGCAAACATACTTTCATACCACATTCAGCTAAAAAACTATTTTCAACGATCAATGTAACCGAAAAATGATGAAAATGTTGTGTGACCTGAGTAGACGGCGACATAAGATTTCTGTGTTTACTGTAATGCAGATCTCGTCTCTCCGGTACCAAGAACACCAGTCACACCAGCCTCGAGTCAAAGAGCCACAGACGAAAATGAATTCTCGCCAGCAAAACTACAGAAGTAATTTGATATTATTTATTCAGTCGGTGAAATTTGACTTTCCTTTCACAGTGGTTTGTGATAAAAGTTGCGACTAAGTTGAAAAGTCATTTGCTGCTGGTAAATGACACATACGTTGTTAGTTCTAGAGTCTTTCTTTTCATTCATGAACACTAAGAATATGCTCAGGAATGTTCATCATATAACCGACAGTTGAAGGCTACTATGATCTACAAATTGTGTAAGAATATCAGACAATATAAATCAAGGTTAAGATGGTCGTCAGTCATTACTTGGCAACACATTCCCTATCGGGCTGCTTGCAACCTGGCAGAAAATTTACACATAAACATCCCTCAGTATTATGACCGACTTAAAAAAAACGAATCTTTATCTGAAAAGGTAGGTTATATAAAAAAATCTTTCGTTCAACTGTATCCTTCAGTTCTTCATTTTTACAGAAGTCCTGCAACACCAGTCGACCCGGTCCCAGCCAATCACATATGCTGAAATAATCTATCAAAATAAGTAATGTAAACGTTTCTGTCTGTTACTATTTTTATAGAGGCATTATTCTCAATAGTATGAAATATATCATTCCCACACGGCATTCGCCTTATTTTATTTGTGTGTGATGTATAATATTAGAGACATCTGAACAATTGTCATTATACTGGTCACAGTTGAATAATTCTGTTTAGCAGTTAAGAGTCAAGGGCAAAATTGGGAACCTAAATGGGTTAAATGGGAAGAAGTGGGCGATTACTCATTTCTAGATTTGGGAAAAATGAGTAAAAGTGTGGGGAGAACGGGATTAAGAGCGGTTAAAATGAAAAAGTGTTAAGTGAAGATATTCCGGGACTTGGGAAAACGGGAAAAAGTAGGTAATTTACGTTGCATTTCACCCAACGTTTGCGCACGCCTTCGCAGACCAAAAGTGCCAACTTGTTCAACGTTTTTCTCACTCTGCCCATGCGCATTCCCTGACTGACTGAAACTGTGGTACCAATCTGATCGAGCACTCAGTGTGCCTCAATAATTGACGTTGTGATGATTGTCTGACTTAGTGTCTGTGTGCTCG